>VKOC01047654.1:0-13611 GCA_009364415.1 Spea multiplicata
CAAACAACGGATAGCCGGGGTCACGAGCAGAGGTCAGGTCAGGCAGCAAACAACGGGTAGTCAGGTACAAGCAGAGGTCAGGCAACGAAAAGGCAAATAAGGTTCTGGAACGCTAGTGAAGGCAATAAAGGCACTATCACAGGCAAGAGGTACATGCAGACTGAAGGTTTAAATAGTCCTCTTGCTCAGGATCCTCCTACCCCCTAAATTAGGGGGAGGAGGAAAAAAGATAAATACCCCTTTAAGACGCGGCATGAATATTCATGAGATAGCCGTTCGCGCATGCGCGAACGGCTCTCATGCTGCTGAGACGCGCACCCCGTCTAACTACGGATCACCACACGGGGGCGCGCGTCTAACGGCCAGACGGACCACATCGTGTCTTCCCGCGAGCAGGGGGCTGAACGCGCGGGCTGCGTCTCAGCTCCCCTGCTCGTGGCAACGCTGGAACCGCCGGGACCGCCGGGACCGCAGGTAAGGTAACAGTACCCCCCTGTCTACAAGCGCCATCCTGGCGATTAGGAGCCGGTTTCTGGGGAAATTTCCTATGAAAGGCACGAATCTTGGCTGGAGCATGGACATCAGAGGACGGGACCCAGGAACTCTCTTCAGGACCGTATCCCTTCCATCTAATAAAGTATTGCAGTCTCCCCTGTTTCTTTCTAGAGTCCAAGATGGTTTGTACTTCATATTCTTCTTCACCTTGGACTATTACCGGATCAGGAGCACGAACCGTGGGGGAGAATTGATTTCTAATTACTGGTTTTAATAAAGAAATATGAAACGCATTATTAATGCGCAGTGTTTTAGGTAGAACCAGAGAATAAGTAACTTCATTAATTTTTGTTTTAATTTTATATGGACCAATATATTTAGGTCCTAAGGTTCGGGCGGCTTGCTGGAGGTGAAGATATTTCGTGGAAAGCCACACATAGTCTCCTGGATTGAGCACCGGCCCTTTGGATCTAGACTTATCAGCGGTTTTCTTCTGTAAAACCTTAGTCTGCTTTAACTGTTCCGAAATAAGTGCCCAATGGTCGCGTAGAACTTGAAATTGAGCTTCAGCTGCAGGTACCCCTGTAGAACTGGTTTCTTCAGGCCAGAGTGCTGGTTCATAACCGTGAACCGCTTTGAATGGGGACATCTGTAGTGCTTCATGATAAGAGCAGTTGTAGGACCATTCCGCAAGATGCAAAAGTGTTGACCAATCGGACTGATCCTCCGAGACGTACATTCTAAGATATTGCTTAAGTACTTGATTTGTTCTTTCAGCTTGCCCATTAGATTGAGGATGATGGGAAGATGAAAAATGCAATTCGATTCCCATAAGTTTACACATCGCTCTCCAGAATTTCGAGATGAATTGTGACCCTCTGTTCGAAATGATGATTTGCGGAACTCCATGTAGTCTTATGATCTCTCTCATGAAGATGTCTGCTAATGTACTGGCAGATGGAAGTTTAGCTAGAGCGATAAAATGTGCTTGCTTGCTGAATAAATCAACCACTACTAAAATAGTCGTATGGCCTTGAGAAGGAGGCAGGTCCGTGACAAAATCCATGGCTATGTGTTGCCATGGCTGATCTGGCACAGGCAACGGACATAATAACCCTGCCGGTCTGGTATGAGGGGTTTTATTATGACCACAGATAGTACATGCTTGCACAAATTCAGATATGTCACGTATCATTGTAGGCCACCAGAAATTCTTCTGCAGAAGAAATTTAACATTCCGAGTTCCCCGGTGACCTGCTACCGGAGAGGCATGACCCCAGGATAAGACGGCTTTACGGAAACGGGGTTGCACATAAAGTCTCCCAGGCGGAGGAATTTGTCCTCTGGGACGGGGTGTTTGTGATTTAGCGATGTGCCACATGAGAGTGCTATGTATCGTGGCAATTATTTTCGTAGGAGGGATTATAGGTTCGACCGACTTTTCCACATTAGGCGCCTCATGTCTTCTGGACAGTGCATCAGCCTTCGTATTCTTTGAACCCGGCCGATAAGAAATGGTGAAATTAAATCGTGTGAAGAATAATGCCCATCGAGCCTGACGTGGATTGAGTCTCTTGGCCTTTTCTATGTACACCAAGTTTTTATGGTCTGTAAGAATGGTAATAGGAATTTCAGTCCCCTCAAGCAGATGTCGCCATTCCTCTAGCGCTAATTTAATAGCCAGCAGCTCCCGGTTCCCTATGTCATAATTTTGTTCCGCTGAAGAGAAAGCCTTAGAAAAATAGGAACAGGGATGTAGACGATTCGAAATTTGGTCTCTCTGAGATAGAATGGCCCCAGCCCCGGTCTCAGACGCATCAACCTCCAAGGTAAACGGTAAGTCTGGATTGGGACGTTGTAGGATAGGGGCAGTTGTAAAGGCCAACTTCAATCTCCCAAAAGCGTCTCGAGCTTCAGGGGTCCAGGACTTTGGATTCGACCCCTTCCGAGTAAGTGCAATTATGGGAGAGATGATCTGGGAAAAGTTGCGAATAAAGCGACGATAATAGTTGGCGAACCCTACGAAACGTTGAATGCCTTTAATGTCAGAAGGTTCTTCCCAATCTTGTATGGCCGTTATCTTGCCTGGGTCCATCTCCAGCTGCCCAGCAGAAATAATATAGCCTAGAAACTTCACCTTATCGCACTCAAACTCGCACTTTTCGACTTTGGCAAATAGGGAATGTTCTCTTAATCTTTGTAGCACCTGGCTAACATGTTGTCGATGCTCTTCCAAATCTTTTGAATAAATGAGAATGTCATCGAGGTAGACCATAACATGAGATAACAACATATCCCGGAAGATGTCGTTCACGAAGCTCTGGAACACGGCTGGAGCATTGCATAGCCCGAAAGGCATCACAAGATATTCATAATGTCCGTATCTCGTATTGAACGCCGTCTTCCATTCGTCCCCCTCTTGGATTCTAATCAGATTGTAGGCCCCTCGTAGATCTAGTTTCGTGAAAATAGTGGCATCTTTCAGCTGATCATAAAGTTCTGTAATGAGGGGAAGCGGATACTTATTCTTTATGGTAATTTTATTTAAGCCCCTGTAATCAATGCAGGGGCGTAAGGATCCATCTTTCTTGGAAATAAAAAAGAAGCCCGCTCCTGCTGGTGATGCAGAAGGTCTGATGAACCCTTTCTGTAAACTTTCTTCAATGTACTGGGCCAAGGCTTGATTCTCCGGATGGGATAATGGATATGTATGACCCTTAGGTGGATTGGTGCCCGGCAACAATTGTATCGTACAGTCATACGCCCGATGAGGAGGTAACGTTTCTGCTTTTCTCTTAGAAAAAACATCTAAATACTCCCAATACTGAGGGGGTACCAGAAGACGTGGATCTTGAGCAGGTACTTCGAGCATAAGATTTAATTTAGTAGGAGTGCTGCAACAGTTCTTTAAACATTCTTTACTCCACGCCAGAATCTGTCCTTCTCTCCAGTCTATGCTGGGATTATGTTGTTGTAACCACGACATTCCCAGGATGATTGGAATATGAGGACTGGATAACACATCAAACCGTATTTCTTCAGAATGGAGTATCCCAATGTTGGCACCAATAGTCTCGGTTTGGAGGGACACAATCCCTGTTCCTAGAGGAGAGCCATCTAATGCCGTAATAGAGGTTTTCTGAGTCCTGGGTTGTAAGGGAATACTGTGTTCCAGGGCCCAACCCTTGTCTATAAAATTTCCAGCCGCTCCCGAATCAATGAAAGCTTGGGTGGCCACTTGGTGGCCTGTCCACTGCAGCTTGATGGGAACCAAAAGTCTTGGTGACTGAGGAGGTGAAGCAACAGTAGCACTTAGTGAAGCACCTCCGGCCTCCACTAAGCTCTGGCGTTTCCCGATTTCCTAGGGCAGGCAACAATCAAATGTCCTTTTTGTCCACAATATAAACACAGTCCCAATGATCTGCGGCGTTGTTTCTCTTCCACGGATAAATGAAGCACAGGACCGATCTCCATAGGCTCTGCCACAGTAGCTGCAGGTTCAGTAGGTGCAGGAGTCGGATGTCTGATCCAAGGCCTAACGGGACGTGGCCTACGATCGCGTTCGCGGTCGCGTTCAAATTTTCTCTCCTGACCTCTGGCCTCCAACCGTAGACATAATGTGATCAGATTCTCCAGATCATGGGGAATTTCACGATAGGTGAGTGCATCCTTGATTGATTCGTTCAAACCCCTGCGAAAGGCGGCTTTCAGGGAGCTGACATTCCAGTCTGTCTCATATGCCAAAGTACGAAATTCAACGGCGTACTGGGCCACAGTTCTCCTGCCTTGTTGCAGTTCCATAAGAATGGATTCAGCAGCTTCACGTCTCCCAGGAGCATCAAACACAGCACGAAATGATGCGATAAAGGCGTCTGCGTCTTCCAAAATGGGTGAGCTCTGTTCTAGTAGAGGTGATACCCACGCCAATGCTTCTCCTTTTAATAAGTTTATAATAAAAGTCACTCTGTTGCAATGAGAGGAGAAAGTATGAGGATGTGCCCGGAAATGTAAGGCGCACTGATTGAGGAACCCACGACACTCTTGAGGATCACCAGAAAATTTGTCAGGTAATGGCATCTTGGGTGCTGGAACAGCAGTACTTGGCCCCGGAACAGGAGGAGCCGAATCAGATGAGGCCCCTTGCGAGATGGATGGAGACAAGTTCGTGGCCATAGATCTGAGTAGGTCTGCGACATCATCTAACTTCCGTTCCAAGGATTGGAGTTGAGAAGCGTGAGCAGCTAGAACTTGATCCTGTCTGTCTTGTCGGTTGGACATCCTTGCCAAGTCTGCGGGATCCATATTAAAGGCCTGTGATACTGTCACTAACGGTGGTTCAGGCTGTGGATCCACGCTGCAGTACCAGGAAAGGCGCCCCCAAGCGGAGATGACGAGCAGAGCAGGAACAACCAGATGGTACTAGGAGCTGGCAATCGGATAGTCGGGGTCACGAGCAGAGGTCAGGTCAGGCAGCAAGCAACGGTTGTCACGAGAGGGTCCAGGGTCAGGCAGCAAACAACGGATAGCCGGGGTCACGAGCAGAGGTCAGGTCAGGCAGCAAACAACGGGTAGTCAGGTACAAGCAGAGGTCAGGCAACGAAAAGGCAAATAAGGTTCTGGAACGCTAGTGAAGGCAATAAAGGCACTATCACAGGCAAGAGGTACATGCAGACTGAAGGTTTAAATAGTCCTCTTGCTCAGGATCCTCCTACCCCCTAAATTAGGGGGAGGAGGAAAAAAGATAAATACCCCTTTAAGACGCGGCATGAATATTCATGAGATAGCCGTTCGCGCATGCGCGAACGGCTCTCATGCTGCTGAGACGCGCACCCCGTCAAACTACGGATCACCACACGGGGGCGCGCGTCTAACGGCCAGACGGACCACATCGTGTCTTCCCGCGAGCAGGGGGCTGAACGCGCGGGCTGCGTCTCAGCTCCCCTGCTCGTGGCAACGCTGGAACCGCCGGGACCGCCGGGACCGCAGGTAAGGTAACAGTACCTCTCATGAACTGTGTCTCTCTTCTACCTTCATTGCCTCTTCTCAGGATTTCACACGTGCTGTAGCCCTTCTCTGGAATTCCCAATACCGTTCTGTCAAACTTTCTCACATGCAAATTTAAAAAGCTCTCTGAAAACCCAGTTTTCGAGAATCATAAAACCTTTTTTTCCTAACACTCAGCCAGCATCATAATCAAGTCATCTGAACGACCAACAATCTTTGCAGATCATCCTGATTAGATCAACTCATTCCTATCCAAGCAGTCCTCTCCTACTGTTTTACTTCCCCCTCAATCACTGACTAGATTGTAAGCTCGCAAGAGCAGGGCACTCTTCTCCTGTTGTGCAAGTTTGTTAATGTGTATGATTTTAAAATATTTTATCACTCTGTTGTACCAGTGCTACAGAATCTGATGGTGCTAGATAAATAAGTTGTAAGAGACCAATTGATTGTAGTGATGGAAGCAAACAAATGTTACTTTAAAGGGAAAATAATTGAAAACCATGATAAGGTAAATAGCTCCATTTTGATGTTAAAATTGTGAAAAGTACTAACTACTAAACTTGGGAGCCAGCCAACTCTTCGTGTTCGTCGTCGTGGGAGGAAAAATCTTCGCTTAACGCAAATATTCTACCCGTTCCAGTGTTCGGTTTGGACGAATATTCGTGTACATTCTTCATGTTGTTGGTTTTTTTTATTTTTTTTGCCGTTTTTTTGGACAGCAGCTTTGGCGCCAGGATTTTAAATGTCCATACGAACAACTCTATTGGTCACCTGCAGGGGCCTCCTCTCGCATTAACCAAATTGATTAACCTACGGATTTCCGATCCCGTTATCTATGCAACATCGCAGGGGAGCAGAAATCCGTGGGTTCACCGTCAGGAGTTACAAAAGGAGTGAAAGTGAGCCTATTGGTCACCTGCAGGGGCCTCCTCTGATACCAGAGGAAGCCCCTGCAGGAGACCAATAGAGTCGTTCACATGGCCCTTTAACCCCTGACGGCAAACCTACGGATTTCCGCATCTGTTAACCCCAGCGTAAATAAAGTAGGCTAGATGGGGAAGGGACCAGGGAGATTAGTAGAAGAAGACGAACACAAAGATTCTTTGTGTTGTATGTTCGTCTACGTTTTGCCACGGCCCCCATGGTTGTATGTTCGGTATTCGGACATCGAAAACGCACCCGTCGAGGCTCATTTTCATGTTCACCCAAATACAAATGCACAAGTCTACTAACTTCAGAATGCAAAGAAACACATCATTCTAATAACCAAGAATTGAACCATACAGAATGCAAAGCCAAGGAACACATGCTGTATCTGGTGTATGACATCACTGAGCTGTGCAAATAGTCATGGTGTAGTACTCTAGACTAGAGGTTGACTTCTCAATGAATGAGTGAGAATCTGTAATGCACAACAATCTGTGAATTCACTTTGTAATGATAAGGGAATACTAAGAGTTTTTTTTAATTTATTTACAAAGATGTCTGAAAAGTCCACTTTATTGAACATTTCTTGGGTTCAATATGAAAAGAACCCCATAGGTTACATTGGGTAACCATAACTGTCTTTTACATGTTCAAGGAAAATAAAGGACGTGCGCACTATAAACTGGCCATGCAGCAGTCATCATTGACACACTTATGATGTGATCATATGGGCACATGGATTTTTATTCTATAAACCGTCCCTAAGCAAAATGTAAAACAAAAAAAAACAAATAATGAAGTATCATAAAAATTATCCCTAAAAAAGTTTCTCCAAAAATACTACTACATTATAGAGCTACTGTTCATTAAAGAAAATTATGGACAAACTGTTAACCCTTTTGCTAGCACAGGCAAAATCATCACTTCTAGATGGATGTATGCAATGCCCCAAGACAGCTGATGTCTTCAGTACTCAACAACCATCTGGTCACATCATGAACAAGAATATTAATGTACATAAAACTAGAAAACATGAAAAGCCCAGAAAATGATTTAAAAAAACATGATGAAAAATCCAAAAACATCTATGAACAGAATCATTTCTTGGTGATGTGAGGACACAGCTTGCTGTATAAAATATAAATAATGAGTAAAGCAGCCAAGAGATCTGTGTAGAAATCAAGAATTAACTATAGGGACAGCTGGGAGAATGGGCTGCAATTACCGTTAAATGCGTTAATAGAACCTTAAATGGAAAATCAAATACCAGCACCTAAACATATAAGAGATACATTATTAAACACAGTTGGGGTCATGTATAAAGGTACCATGAGTGCATAATAGGTGCAATAAGCAAAATGGTGAATTCATCAAACTGATATGTAATGTTTAAATTTAGTTAGAAGCCTTTATACACATGCACAGTGCATGGGGAGTTTTAATTTGTTTGCACAAGAGACTGACAAATATTTGTATATGGGATGCATCATTTTAAATGGTGAGTGTGGGCTTTTTCCATTTAGAAATGTACTTTTGGGAAAAAATTGTTACACATAGATACATTTCTGTTTTGTTCTTGTAGTAAAAAGCATTTATAAAGTAGTGAATGTACAGCCTGTAAAACAATGTAAATTTGCTGTCCCCTCAAAATAACTCAACACACAGCCATTAATGTCTAAACCTTGGCAACAAAAGTGAGTACACCCCTAAGTGTGAATGAATTGTCTGAAAGTGTCAATTAGTGAATGACTGTAAAAGTGTCTGTGTGACAAAAGGTGGCACAGGTAGCGTGTTTATGGGACCAAGATGGCACAGACTGGGCTGTTTGGGGACAAAGTTTTTGTACGCTAGGCTGTTTAGGGACAAAGTTGACTCATGCTGGGCTGTTTGGGGAAAAAGATGTCACGTCCTATGTGCGTAATTTGGGTGCTGCTCAGGTTCTATATGGGCAGTGTGGACGCCAGGGCTGGCCTTTGGGATGTGCAACCTGTAATCTATGCCTGCAATTAAGGGGGGTTATCTATGCCTTTAACGCTGTGTTTTTATGTGAATTCCAATAGATTTATACCTGCAAAGCTGGGTTTGTGTGCTATTCTGTTGATATATATCTGCTATGCTGTTTCCATACATTATTTATCTATACCTGCAAATACAGGATCTGTATGTCTGATTCTGTTTATTTGATCTACACTTTCAGTGCTGAGTTCACATGTGATTTTCAATTGGTCTATACATGCAAAGCTGGGTTTGTGTGTTAACTTGTTGATCTATACCTGCAGTGCTATGTTTCCATACATTATTTATGTTTACCCTGCAAATATAGGGTTTGTATGTCTTATTCTGTTGATCTATACATGCAGGTGCTGTTTACATGTGTTGTTGTTTTTTATCTATACTTGAACTACAGGGAGTAAGTAAAAGAGAAGTATGGCTTAGTGAATGGGGGGATAAAGGGACTCTGGGGATGATATAAAATATATTGACAACAGGATCTAATATTTATATATATTAGCAGCATGATCTAATATATATATATTGGCAGCAGGGCCAAATATTAATATATATTGGCAGCAGGGTCTAATATTAATATCTATATTGGCAGGAGGGCCCAATATTAAATTTATTGGCAGCATAAGGGCCCAATAATTAATATATATTTGGCATAGCTAGGATCTATATTAATATATAATAATATTGGCTAGCAGGTTCTATATTTTTCATATTGGGAGCAGGGTCCTTATATTAATATAATATAATTGGGCTAGCAGGGTTAATATTTAATATATATATAATTTGGCAGTAGGGTTCTCAAATAATTTTTTATATAATATTGGCAGCGAATGGGCAAATTATTGTATTGGCAAAGTAAGCGGTCTTAAATATTTAATATATAATATTATATATAATATATATATATATAATCTAAAAGTAGTGAAGCCAGCTCAACATCTGGGCGTTTTGCAAATAAAAATGAAGCATTATTGAAGACCGTGTGTGCAGGGCTATTTGTTATTTTTATACATAGATATATATCTATAGGAGGGGCTAATATCAATATATATTGGCAGCAGGGTCTAATATTAATATATATCGGCAGCAGGGTCAAATATTATTATATATCCAGAGCAAGATCTAATATTAATATGTATATTGGCAGGTGGGTCTAATATCTATACATTGGCAGCAGGGTCTAATATTAATATATATCTCCAGCAGGGTCTAATATTAATATATATTGTCAGCAGTGTCTAATAATATATATCCGCCGAAGGGGCTAATATTAATATTTATTGGCAGCAGGGGCTTTAGACTATTAATATATATTGGTAGGCAGGGGTATAATATTAATATATTTTGGTAGCAGGGTGTAATATTAATATATATCGGCAGCAGGGGCTAATATGAATATATATTGGCAGCAGGGTCTAATATTAAAATATATTGTCAGCAGTGTCTAATAATATATATCCACAGAAGGGGCTAATATTAATATATATTGGCAGCAGGGGCTAATATTAATATATATTTGGTAGCAGGTATAATATTAATAATATTTGGTAGCAGGGTGTAACTATTAATATTATATCGTAGCAAGGGGCTAATATTAAAGAATGAAAACTAACCACACTCTGCTCATTTACTTCTCCCTGCTTGTCCTTTCCTCTCTCTCCCTGTTATCTTTTGCAGATCCCTCTCATGCTGCTGTCATTCTACTACTGCAGGGTCATATTATGTGTGTAACGTGACGCCACTAAGAACCTTGATTACCAGGTGCACCCATGGCACCTTTCTTAGCACACTCCTGGGGGAAAGAATGTTTCAAAGTAGGAAAAATGTAAGATCACAGTCCAGTCTAGATACAAGGAGGATTTTCTTCGCAAAGTGGGTGGTAGGTAAGTGTAACAACCATCCAGTAGAAGTGGTTAGAGATTAGTATAGTTAGGGAATTCAAACATGATTGGGAAAATAATGATCTAACTAGACGAGTGGAATGGTTCTTAGACTCATATTTTATGTTTCTATTTAAGTGTCATTTAAAAAAAATTGGTCAAATAGGAGGGCAGCAAAAGACCCTACTGAGTTAACCATTGATTTTAGTCATTGAGCCTTTGTGATTATCATGCTCACATGTTACCAGGAACAAAGCGATGCTAGGTATTTAACACCAGAGGCCTGTTTGCCTTTGGAAGAAGACATTGTATGCAAATTATTATTCACATTCTTGGAAACATAGGCAATTGCATGATTTGGACAGATATGTCCTTTCTGAATTAGCTACTGGAAGAGATCCAAATGAAAATGAATGTAAGCCCAACTCAATCTCTAACATCTTTAATTTAGGCTCTAGCCTGCAGCACAATCTCCCAGGATTGAGCTTGTAACTTTTAATTGGAAATAAAGTTAGAATTCCCACTTGTGCTCCAGAAAAGGTCTCTATACGAACTGCCACAAGGCAATGCAGAAATGCCCTGTGAAGGCATATCTAAAATAAGAATCAGCTGCCTCGTCCGCACTGGACTGGAATTTTACATACTGAAAGAGGTTCACAAATTGAGTCCGACATTGAAAGAGTCACGCATTAAAATTTTAGCTACTGAGTAAAAATCCAATGCCTTTTAATAATCTCAGATTTACTCAGTATTTTCAATTTCCTTACAAATTGCAAAATATATAAAGATGTCCTAGATGATTATTTACAGTACTGCCAACTGATTTAATGGTGTTGATTTTCTTATTCACCTGCACATTAAAAAGGACTATATTACATAAGAAAAATGAGAACATTAAGTATGTTTCATATGTTTTATATAATTTATAAAAGAAAATGTAATTAATTTCTCTTAAACTTCATAAAAAGCTGATATTTCTCAATCTTTCAGCAAGCTAGTTGCTGAAGGTAGCATATTCCAACAAAGTGTTTCTAATATCAATGTCTTTTAGATTAAAACTCAGACCTGTGTCTTGTAGTGTGAGGTGATGTCTAGATATGTAGTATATTTTTTAGCGGCTCCATACCAAGCGTCTATCCCCCCCAGGTTTGCCAGAGAATAAGGTAGATAGATACCACTGTTCCTATTGGCATATAGGGTAATGTGAAATGAAACATTTAATAAACATTTCATCATAACATTAAATAAAAGTTAAATTTATCTAAAATAACTTTAACACATTCAAAATTACTTCCAAAGAGTATAAACTGCAAACTTAAAAACCGAAGAAATAAGGGTACAAGAATTCCCCAAAAATGTATACTTGCAAAAGTAGATTTGTATATATATAAGGTCTTGGTGTTTTTTTTTTATTTTACTAAGATTTTACATGTTTTAATGTTTTAGGTCAGTGCAAGATACAATAAAATAGTTAAAGCAGTTAAAAAAACAATAAAATAGCAAAAGTTTAACAAGTTTAAGTGAAAAAGTACTAATAAACTACCTCAATAATCTTCTGATGCATTAACTATGAGTAAAATACCGGACCTATTTGTTTTATTTTATTACTGTAGTTTTTCTAGTAAAGTACCTCAGCAGTATTTATTAAACACAACAGAACTGACTCACCCAAGGCATCTGTCCATTTTTAAAATATAATATATTACATAAAAGGAATATTATCTATTATGTGTTTGCAGAACAGATGGAGTGTTCAGTTTAACTATTATTTGTACTTTGTAAAAAAAATAATTATTTCTGAGAGTTCTGACATTTGAATTAGATTAGTGACCACATTTAAAACCAACAAGCTTTGAAGGGATTAAGGAGGGGATTTAAATTGTAGTTTGCATACTTATTTTTTCTCTGTCAGAATAAAATAGGTCTTTCTGAAGTCATTCTTCAAGCCCATGACTAGTGTGGAGTTTGAGAAAATTCTCACAAGAGTACAGCTGGGCCCATCTTGGATATACTGATGGATCTGACAATTCATATGTTAGAAAAATGTAAGATGTTCTGGTGGGTAGCACATGATAAACAAAAAGCATTTTTTATATATTTATTTATACATCTATGTAAGAGAAGCTTATGTTCCAATAACCTGAAATTATTTTAAGTATTAGTGCAATGAACATTATTTATATTAACCCTTTTTGGGACCAGGGCTTTTTCCATACCTGAAGGAGGTTTTTTTGTAATTTTCACTGTATGTTTGTTAAACCATTATTCCCCTTTTCCATAATTGATGGATCTGCACAAATTTAACATTGTGTTCTTTTCAGGAGAAGTAAGGCCTTAAAAAATCGATTTAATAAATTAAAAAATAAATAGATTAAAAAAAATCAAAGTTTTTGCAATTTTGCTTATACTGTAGGTACCACAGCAGAACAATGGCCCAATTTATGTTCAGTGACATCTTCTGATTACAGTCATACCCCACATCCATATTTTTTATGTTCAAAAGGGCCAGATCCATCCTTTACATATTAACCCACAGGGCCGGCCCAAGACAAAATGCCGCCTGGGGCAAAGTTTAAAAATGCCGCCCCCCCATTTATCTACCCTTACTCTCCGCTGCCGCCCCCATTAATCTACCCTCCATCTCCTTGCCCGCCCCCCATTATTTTACCCTCCCTCTCCCTGCGCCCCGTACCCCCATTTCCTACCCTTCCCCTCCCTCCCAGTACTTACATTCAGCCATCCTGCGGAGACCGTCTCCCGCTCGGTCTCAGGTTTGGTATGCCTGAGCGCCGAAAATGATGTCATCTTCCGGCACTCAACATTACAAGCCGGCACGGAGACCGAGCTAGAGGCCTCGCAGAGGAGAGAGGGGCGCGGAGCCGGTACTGATAACTTGGTAAGTGAAAACCACTCGGCGCACCTCTCTCTCTTCTCGGCTTTAAAAAAAAAGGGCTTGGGGCCCTTTCAAAAGTGCCGCCTGTAGCGGTTGCCCCACTCGGCTCCATTGTCTGGCCGGCCCTGTTAACCAATATTACATATTGTTTAATACTATTGGATTAAGGGTTTTGGTTGTAGTGATTTTTTTACATGTAGTGGTAGAGCTAAGGGGCACTTATTTTATGTATTTTTATTATTTTTCTTTTTTTGTTTTTGTATGATCTCCAGTGCAGTACTGCTCAAGATCCCAGCACTAACACCAACCGGAAAGGAAATGCCCTATTGCATTATTGGGCATTTCTTGTATAAAGGTATACCTTTAGACAGCCTGATCTCCTCTGTAGTAGCAGGGAGATGT
>VKOC01047655.1:0-12669 GCA_009364415.1 Spea multiplicata
AGGCTTTCCAGAAATAGATGAAAATATAAAATAAAAATGTGAAAAATAAAAAAACATAATAAAGTAAAATAAAACATTAATGACTGTAATATGTGAATACAAAAGAAATAATACATTTGAGTATCTACGTTTTTTATACTGGGCTGCATGATCAGAAATGTGACTCTATTACATATTCATTTTTTATTGATAACACTGGTGACATATACACTATAATCCTCGCAACACAAATTATATATATATATATATATATATATATTATTTTTATTTATTTATAATATAATAATAATATATCATTAGAATTGTACATATGGATCCAAAAATGTTTCCGACAAAAATTTTTGGTTTCATTTTTGTCGCGCACTTTCTTTTTCCGGCGCAAGCATTTTTGTTTCTACAAAATTGAAAAAAGCAATAGGTAAGAGTGTACCATTACGCGCTAGCAACACTCTGTTGGGAAACCCCTCTCCCACAGCTTTCAAAGATAATTGAGAGGTATTGGTGGTGCAACGCCACCAAGAAGTGGAGCGGCGCAACAGAAGTAAATATAAACTAAACTCACCCTCACCCCAATGGGTTATGTAGAATAAATGACATGAAAAAATGACAAGAAAAAAAAAAATAATAGTGCACTCTGTATGATAAAATCCAAAATGGACCAGAAAAGTAGTTAACGTCTCACCTTGCCTAGAGCCTGTAACCTGGCTCCAGGGATAAAGAACACTGTACTGACTTACGGCAGTACTCCCCCTTTAAGGTGATGGACAGCAGAGTGGATCCAGCAGAGTTTATGGAGTATATGTATATAAATATAATATAAAAGGTGATGTAAAATGTAGAATAAATACTTTATTATATGAATTACAACACTATCATAAAATATACTCTATTTAAGTGTCTTTGTTAATCCTCGGTCGGCTTGAAACCGACTTGAGGAAGCCCACGGGCGAAACGCGTATCGGAGGATTCACAGAGACAGAAAATTCGTTTTGAAAACAAAGTATATTTGTAAAATGATTTGTTTTTTTGAGAGTGTTTTACATTTTAAGCCATAAATATAAATTAGCATAGTGTGTCCTTAAGGTGGTAGGTTGTCTTGCTCCAGATGACAAATAAATTCTGTCTGCCATTGAACTATGAATTCAAGGTTTCCAATATGTAATAATATTTTCCAAATTGTTATAGAATTGATAGTAAGTGTAGACAGGTTCATTAGTAAGAAGGCTCTTTTCCGCGATGTTGTATGATGGCTCTTGACATCCCATTTTCCTGGAACAGTAGGAGTTCCATCCACTGAATTTAAGATGAGTTCTGTATTGTAATATATTTGATTGACCCCATTTTTTTCAGCATGTTGTGTGTGTGTGTTTTTTTTGTTTTGTTTTTACCTTTAGTAAACTGTGGCAATATTTGAAGGTAGTGGCCTCTTGGACCTCTTGTTAATTGCTTGATTATTATGTAATACCCTTTATACAGTACATATCACTAATGATAGAATTAACTAAAATTAAGCAATTACTCTTCATATTCTTTTGAAACAAAGAAAACAAAAACAGTTGATTGAAAATTAAAACACTTTTGTGTTAAAAAGAATATTAAGTCATCTGATTTACTATCTGCTGACCTGTTTCCATCATGTTCACATCACTGTATTTGTGTATTTTACTCAAAGTAAGTAGACGCACTACATGTTCATAACCATCTATCATGTTAAATGAAAATAGTGACATATACTATTCTGCCGGTTCTCAGGTCAGATGATGCTTCGTTTACTGTTAAAAAGCAATTAAAGATGTTTAATTTCAGCTAATGATTTAAGAGATATCTTCCGTTTTAACAGCAGTTGATTTGTAGCTTCTGTAATGAACTGCAGCGTTTACTGTCCTCGGGAGTGAGAATATGGTTTCATTCTTACATGCAATCTGGCTAATATCCTGCTATACTTTGTACTGTACCTCTGTAGTTCTTTCTTTGCCTGTTGTACAAAAATGTTGGTCATTGCTATTTTTATTTTCATTGTTTCTCAAGTTCAGAATACTAAAAGCAAACACAGAGGTACAATATACATTAGTTATAATAAAAATATTTAAACCACTATCACTTTAAAAATTATATTTGTGTTTATCGATAAAGACCGTAAGGTTTAAACATTGCCCGTGTTGCTGAATTAAATAAACCTCAATGAACTACTGGAGTGCTGAGCGACTTTATTTGTGATATTTTGGGGTGCTGGTGGAGCCCAGTTCAAGCACCAGAAATATTGGAGTGCTGTTCTGCTATTTATACATTGCTATATACTGAGCCAGACATCGACAGAGGTACAGTATAATTCCCATCGCTATAGACATTAACATTGGTATAGCATAACTCTCATCACTCTATACTCACCCATACATTGACAGTGCTACAGCATAAATACCATCTCCCATCATCATCATTATTTTCATTTGCATTTTGTTACTTTTTCACTCTTATTTACATACTCCCTCATTACACTCTGTCACATTCTTACTCAAGTTCGCACACTCTCATTTACATTCTCTCACCCTCACTCACACTCTTTCACGCTCTCCAACACACTCTCTCAATCTTCTTGCTGACCGTATCCCTGTCTCCTTTCCCGCAACTCTGCTTCTTCCCTTGCCTCTTCTTGTTCTTTTGCCTTCTTGATTCTGTCTTCTTTTTTGTCCGCTTCTCCGGGTGTATTCTTTCTTTGCCTGGTTCTCTAGGAACCAGGCCTCTCAAAGGACTTTTTTAAAAAGAATAATGCAGATAGAATCATGGAGTATGAGAGGTGCTGAAACGCTTCTCTTGTTCTGCAAATCCATCTTCATTATTCTGACCTCTCAGAGTACTTTCACAAAAGGGCAGAGCAATGGGGACAGCCTCTTCATGTTCCTACAACCATTGGAGAGGATGTGCCCAGTGGCTCTGTCCTTTTGCAGAAGTGTTCTGGGAGGCCTGGTTCACAGAAAAGCAGAGAAAGAAAGGATTCATGTAGGGAAATAGACAAAGAAAGAAGACAGAAAAAGGAAGACGGAAGAAGAAGAGGCAAGAGAAGAAGCAGAGCTGCAGGAAAGGAGACAGGGGGGCAAAAGTGGTTGGTAGAGAAGGTATGTAGACTCAGCTGGCATAGACTTCTACCCTTGTGCTGCTCTGCCGCCCGATGGGCCCTGCTTTTCAGAGTGGCCGGGTGTGGTGTTCCCCCGTGTGCCAGCCTAGCTGTGGGCCTGGATAATGTGACACCATTTTACAAACAATTAGTATTCCCACTGGTGATTAACTCAATTTTAGGTTAACTCAATTGGCTGCTCACTGACACAAGTAAAATGGAGACCCACACTGGGCCCAGGCCAAAACGCACACGATTCCTCTAACCCATGGACCACAAATACGGAGGAAAGCAACAGCTCTAAAAACATGTAGCTCATTTATAAAAGAAGGACATACACATTTTTACATTCAAGTAAGCTGTGATGCTCCTGAGGATTGAAGACAGTTCTTAGTAAAAATCTATAGAAATGAATTGAGTATGGAATAGATCTAAAATGTTATCATTTTAACTATAGTGTGATTACTTGCGACATGAAAAAAAATGTAGTTAAGACACCAACATCAATGCTAATGAAAGGGAAACAAGGGGCTATGTCTGTGATTTTTGAATAGATCAACTGGATCCAAGGCCAGACTGGGGCTGATGAGGTAGCCCTGGCACTTTAAGGCCAGCGGCCGCCTGTTGGCATAAGTATTGCTGATATGCACAGCTGTGCATATCCAGCATTTGCCTGGAGTGCTAGATGGCCAGTATGGATCTGACTAGATCAGTCAGTTTCTGGTAGTACATTTAACAAGGGATATCGTTTATAAAGAGCAGTTCTGGCTCTTATTTGTCTTTATAGATGCTTTCAAATGTACTTAAATGTCTTAAAACTTTTTAAAATGTGGTATAATGTTTAAAGTATTACTCTTTATTAATGTTTGTTTTTGTTTCTGTACCTAGCCGATGGTCTCATGTCTTGAAAAAGGAATGTATAGCATCAATCCACCATATGCATGCATACAATGTCATATTGCAATAAAATACCATAAGACTAGAACAGTCACAGCAGATGAACGCATTAATATAATTAGAAATAGCTCAGAAGAACTATATTTGTAAATAATCACATGTTAGCATGAGGTGTCAAAGCAGTAATTTGTTAGCTTGTTTCTGAAAAGATTCAGTAATTAGTCACAATTTACAATGTATCAATGTCCTATTGTCTGCTGTTTCAAACTGTTTTGAACTTATTTCAAGCTGTTGTCTGATCAAGGAAAAAACTGTATTAAGTTGTTTTGAGCTATTAAAAGCAATAACCCACTGTGCTGTTTCAAGCTGATCTCTGTTGTTAAAAGTTGGAGCAGTGGGCAATATGGTTTTGTGAAAATTTGAAGATCTGTATGTGGTAACATATCTATGCAGAAAAAAGCATATGTGTTTCATATATGATGTTAAGCCGTAATATTGTTGATAACAGGAGAATTAGAGGTATAGTGGTTTAATGGTATTGCAAACACAGGGTTGTATCTGGGTGATTTCATTATTTGGCTATAAGCAAATGTATTTTAAGTCAATAGACTTATGCTATACATCTTTACAAACATTCCTTTGTTAGAAGAAGCTGAATAGCAATTTACTTCAATAAGTGAGATTCATTTTTGGTTCGAAAGTAGAACTGGCACTGACTTGTTTTATTTAAGGATAGCAATATGTCCTATTTCATTTTAAAGAACTTTTTTGTCAATGAAGGATAATCAAGAGAGCTGTAGTAACTCCCAGAGATCACCCACATGTATCCTCCTGTTGTCCCCGGAATCACTTCCAGCACCAGTCAGCATGCGCACCTTGGAACTATACCAAATGAAACAACAAAGTGCCACGTGCAAAGTGTAAAAATGAATAAATAAATCAATAAATACTCCCCAAGACAGCAGCTTCCAAATAGCACTCTTCCTCAAAGTGTTCAGCAAAGCAATAAAACAACCAAGGAGCGCATATACATAGGGAGAAAGAACAAAAACAACACTAATAGTGCAATATGTTTGTAAAAATAAAAATAAAAAAAGGTGTAAAATCCACTCACAAACTAGTTGAGTAAATCAGGCCCATCAGGATACGATAAGATCAGAATTTAATATCTTCAGAATACTAAAAAACAAAAGACCACAAATGGTGCAGAATCTCAGGCAAATCCAAGTGGAGGAAGGTCTGAATGCACTTACAGTTCTTGTTGGCACAACTCTATTACAGGTGTGCAAAAGCGCAATAACAAACAGGATCCACTGGTATAAGTCCTCTCGCAAAGTACTTTCGGCTATCTCAACGCGTTTCGCCAGTGCTATACTGGCTTCCTCAGGAGAAGAAATTGAATTTAGCGTATATCTGTAAACGGTACGAGTCCGTGTGGCGATTAAATACAATTTCCGGGTTGCGGGCGTCCTCCGTCAACGGCGTGACCAATCCGGCTGTTCGTCTGCCTACTCGTCATTGGCGTCGCGTACGTGATTGCATAGTCACGCACAACGTTCTCCGGCTTCTGGTTCGTCCCCTCCTTATTTAAATAAAGTGTAAGTCCACACGCTCGTATTGGCATAACACGGTAAGGTATCGTCAATGTATTCAATACTAGTCCATCAGTACTGGTCACGAAGAAAGATACAAAAGTTAAAAGTACTTTCCGCTGTTGTTATTTATAAATATTCTTCAATAAAATCGTTGGAACATAAAATTTGGATGTTTTGTCTTATCGATAAATATATAAAAAATCTTTATTATGAGAAGTAAAAAATGAAAAAACGAAGATCTGGATCTTATATATGTTAAAAATAAATTACATAAAAAATGTGTTTATTATTTGTAAAAAGTAAAAAGTAATACTTATTAGATGAATCAGTTGTATCAGAGAGATTGTTTTAAAATTCATTTATACCCATGATTTTATAGAGAAGAATATTTTTAAGGGATAAAAAGTATACTGTTATAACCTCCATCAGAAAACAGAAATATTAATATATATTGTGTAAATAGTATAAAATATCTAATAAGTGCCACAAGGTTAATTACCTATTAAATATAGTAACAATGTGTAAATAAATATATAAAGTGCTTACTAAAGTGCCAATGTTAAAGTGCTGCAGGATTAACCATATATAATCAATTAAATAACAGTGTTACAATATAATGTGCAATACTTTACTATATTGAAAATCAATATATCATATTTAAAGTGCATGTGAAGGTGCAAAATAGAATATACCTCCTTAAGTGTATTTTTTTTTTTTTTTTTTTTTTTTTTTTTTTTTTTTTTTTTTTCTCTCTCTCTCTTCACCCTTCTATGTCATGAAGGCTAAGATGTCTAGGTCTGTATTTAATCCCCCTTTCTTGTGAGTTTGAAACTTGAAGATCCACTCAGTCTCTCTCCGTGCTAGTGCTTGTTGGAGATCCCCTCCTCTCCAATGGGGGGAGATGATATCAATTCCTATGATTTTAAATTGTGGTAAAGAGAAGGCTCTACACTGATTACAGTGTTTGGGGACACTATGTTTAAGATTTTGATTACGTATACCACCCAGATGTTCTAAACCTCTCACCTTTAATTCCCTTGTGGTTCTACCGATATATTGGGTACCACATCCACATTCCAGCAGATATATCACATTTTTAGATTTACAATGAATAAAGTGTTTTATAGTGTATTCTTTCTTGGTATTTGTACACCTAAAGGTGGTAGTTTTTTTACTTTGTTGGTAACATGTAGTGCAAAGTTTACACTTTCCACAACGAAAGAATCCAGGGTTTTTCTTAAATAGAAAATTATCATCCTCTTTTATCTCTTTTATTTCTGGCAGGACACTGGGCGCCAATATTGACTTCAGATTTTCAGATTTTTTATATATGACACTAGGTTTTAAAGGTAAGTGATCCTTTAAAATGCTATCTTGCCTCAAAATAGGCCAACACTTTGCTATCGCTTTTTTAATATCATGCGCTTTGTCACTATATTTAGTCAAAAAAGCGAAATCAAACTTTTTCCCCTGTTTATCCTTTTTGTCTTCTAGAAAAAAATCTCTTTTTTTATCTTTTACAGCTTTGAAGCTATCATACAGCAGCTTATCCGGATATTTTCTTTCTCTAAATTTTTTTATGAGTGTCTGACTTTGAGTAGAAAAATCTTCTTCTTCAGTGCAGTTCCTGCGTACACGGGTAAACTGCCCTTTTGGTATGTTGCGTAACCACTGAGGGTGGTGGCAACTAGAAAACTCGATGTAACTATTCCCATCAGTTGGTTTGAAATACGTTTTTGATTGTATTTTGTTATCCCGTATATAGAGTGTAAGATCTAGGAAATTAATTTGCATTTTTTCAATAGAGGAAGTGAAATGTAGGTTATAGTTGTTCCTATTTACAAAAGGCAAAAACTCATTTAGCTCCCCCAGCGAACCTTTCCAGATTATTAAGATGTCATCAATATAGCGCCGCCAGAGGACCAAATTTGCACCAAACGGATTGTGGGCCCAGATGGAGTTGGCCTCCCAATCTGCCACGTATAAGTTGGCATAGCTTGGTGCAAACTTGGTCCCCATGGCGGTGCCGCAAAGTTGTAAATAAAAAGACTGTTCAAACCAGAAAAAATTATGTTTAAGGATAAAACTGATGCAATTGATAATAAATTGTCTTTGTAAGTCACTCATACTTGTGTCATTTTTTAAAACCTTATTTATGGTTTCTATTCCTAGATTGTGAGGAATAGCAGTGTATAGTGACGATACATCGATCGTTACCCACAAATAGTCAGGTTGCCACTGGACCTTTTCCAATATCTTGAGGATGTGTTTAGTGTCCTTGATGTAGGATGGAATTTTACATACATACTTCTGCAGAAAAAAATCGACGTATTGGGAGATGTTACTGGTCAAAGAGTTGATCCCACTAATGATGGGTCTTCCTGGTGGTGATGAAACATTTTTGTGTATTTTAGGTAAAAAGTAAAATACTGCAGCCTTAGGTGTCTCCGTTCTAAGAAAATTAAATTCATGTTTGTTTAAGATCTTATCCTCTTTTCCTTTTTCTAACAATCTCATAACCTCTGCTTGAAAAGTTTTAGTGGGATTGCTGCGTAGTTTTAAATATGTGGTTTTATCACTTAAGATGCGAAAGGCTTCTTTCAGGTAATACGACCTATCCATGATGACTATCGCACCTCCTTTATCGGCAGGTTTTACAACGATCTGCTTTTTTTCCTTCAGTTTTTTTAAAGACTCCTGTTCTACTTTAGATATATTGAATCTTCTTTTTTTATTTATTTCGATTTTTTCAAATTCATGGAGAAGCATGTCTGAAAACACCTGAATGTGCTCACTCTTCTCATATTCCGGATAAAATGTTGATTTTGGTCTAAATGGTGTGTGTATGAATGTATCTGATCTAATCTTCTCGTTACCATCAAATTGCATCAGTTCTCTTTTTAGAAAAAAACGTTTAACAGTTAATTTCCTAAGATATCTCTGGGTGTCTATAAATAAATTAAACCCACTGGGGCTCTTATTCGGTGCAAATTTAAGGCCTTTGGCCAATAGTGAAATTTCTGCTGGTTCTAACTGAGTTTGTGAGATGTTAATAATATCTTTAGAGGACATTCCTGATGTTTCTAGTCTGTGTCCCTGTCCTCTATACCCTCTCTTCCTCTTGTTGTTTTCCGCTTTTTTTGGGGAGAGTGAAGAAATGTGGAGAATCTGTTCTTGGTTTCCCATACAGGGGTGTGAGATGTTGTGGGGGTATGAGATGTTACATCTATTGAAAATGGTCCCTTTCTTTGGGACCGCTCCCTGTCTAAAAAAACTTGTTGGGAGTCATTAGTGTTCCCTATACGGGATGGTCTAAAGCCTCCAGGGTGGTTCTCTTTTCTTGTTTTACTCTGATTTTCAAGGGGTTGTGGATAGACAGCATGTTGTCTTTCAGAAAATGGAGGGATTCTATTCCCTCTAAACTGATGTTTCCTCTCTTGACTCCTAGACAGCCTCCTATTATTTCTATAAGTATTCCTATAGTTATCTGTTTTCCAATGTGTTCTCTCTCTATGGATATTTGTGTCTTGTGTTTTTAAAGGGATTACATGTAATCCCCTTCTGACATCATCTTGATCCCTTTTAAGTTTTTTCTTTTTATTATCTATGATAGATTCCTCTATCTTAGAAATCTTCTCTTTAAGCAATTTATTCTTCTTTTCTATATCAGGTAAATCGAAATTCTTTTGAATTTCTTCTTCTGTATGTCTAATGTTTGTTTCAATCTCTTTTAACTGATACTGTTGTAGCTCAATAAGACTCTTCATCAGGTCTAATGAGCATTTTTTTAAAATATTGTTCCATTTTTCCATAAATTCTGCATTATCCTGACCGAATGCCGGATATTTTTGAACTCTTAAACCCCTAGGGACTAGATCATTTTTAACATAATATTCCAAAAAGGTTACTTCCCACCACTTTTTAATTTCCTTTTCAGCTAGTCTCTCTAGATGGTTAAAGAGCTTCGTTGATGGATGTACATCATCATTGTTTGTGGTGAATAAAGTGTTAAGTTTTAAAATTCTTTGTTCTCTAGTGCTTGTATATTGGCTGTTAGAATAAGCCATAATTACACGTGAGACTAAATAGAGGAAGAAAAAAGGAACTATACCAAATGAAACAACAAAGTGCCACGTGCAAAGTGTAAAAATGAATAAATAAATCAATAAATACTCCCCAAGACAGCAGCTTCCAAATAGCACTCTTCCTCAAAGTGTTCAGCAAAGCAATAAAACAACCAAGGAGCGCATATACATAGGGAGAAAGAACAAAAACAACACTAATAGTGCAATATGTTTGTAAAAATAAAAATAAAAAAAGGTGTAAAATCCACTCACAAACTAGTTGAGTAAATCAGGCCCATCAGGATACGATAAGATCAGAATTTAATATCTTCAGAATACTAAAAAACAAAAGACCACAAATGGTGCAGAATCTCAGGCAAATCCAAGTGGAGGAAGGTCTGAATGCACTTACAGTTCTTGTTGGCACAACTCTATTACAGGTGTGCAAAAGCGCAATAACAAACAGGATCCACTGGTATAAGTCCTCTCGCAAAGTACTTTCGGCTATCTCAACGCGTTTCGCCAGTGCTATACTGGCTTCCTCAGGAGAAGAAATTGAATTTAGCGTATATCTGTAAACGGTACGAGTCCGTGTGGCGATTAAATACAATTTCCGGGTTGCGGGCGTCCTCCGTCAACGGCGTGACCAATCCGGCTGTTCGTCTGCCTACTCGTCATTGGCGTCGCGTACGTGATTGCATAGTCACGCACAACGGCGGCGCTATATTGATGACATCTTAATAATCTGGAAAGGTTCGCTGGGGGAGCTAAATGAGTTTTTGCCTTTTGTAAATAGGAACAACTATAACCTACATTTCACTTCCTCTATTGAAAAAATGCAAATTAATTTCCTAGATCTTACACTCTATATACGGGATAACAAAATACAATCAAAAACGTATTTCAAACCAACTGATGGGAATAGTTACATCGAGTTTTCTAGTTGCCACCACCCTCAGTGGTTACGCAACATACCAAAAGGGCAGTTTACCCGTGTACGCAGGAACTGCACTGAAGAAGAAGATTTTTCTACTCAAAGTCAGACACTCATAAAAAAATTTAGAGAAAGAAAATATCCGGATAAGCTGCTGTATGATAGCTTCAAAGCTGTAAAAGATAAAAAAAGAGATTTTTTTCTAGAAGACAAAAAGGATAAACAGGGGAAAAAGTTTGATTTCGCTTTTTTGACTAAATATAGTGACAAAGCGCATGATATTAAAAAAGCGATAGCAAAGTGTTGGCCTATTTTGAGGCAAGATAGCATTTTAAAGGATCACTTACCTTTAAAACCTAGTGTCATATATAAAAAATCTGAAAATCTGAAGTCAATATTGGCGCCCAGTGTCCTGCCAGAAATAAAAGAGATAAAAGAGGATGATAATTTTCTATTTAAGAAAAACCCTGGATTCTTTCGTTGTGGAAAGTGTAAACTTTGCACTACATGTTACCAACAAAGTAAAAAAACTACCACCTTTAGGTGTACAAATACCAAGAAAGAATACACTATAAAACACTTTATTCATTGTAAATCTAAAAATGTGATATATCTGCTGGAATGTGGATGTGGTACCCAATATATCGGTAGAACCACAAGGGAATTAAAGGTGAGAGGTTTGGAACATCTGGGTGGTATACGTAACCAAAATCTTAAACATAGTGTTCCCAAACACTGTAATCAGTGTAGAGCCTTCTCTTTACCACAATTTAAAATCATAGGAATCGATATTATCTCCCCCCATTGGAGAGGAGGGGATCTCCAACAAGCACTAGCACGGAGAGAGACTGAGTGGATCTTCAAGTTTCAAACTCACAAGAAAGGGGGATTAAATACAGATCTAGACATCTTAGCCTTCATGACATAGAAGGGTTGCTGAAGAGAGAGAGAGAAAAAAAAAAAAAAAAAAAAAAAAAAAAAAAAAATATACATATACACTTAAGGAGGTATATTCTATTTTGCACCTTCACATGCACTTTAAATATGATATATTGATTTTCAATATAGTAAAGTATTGCACATTATATTGTAACACTGTTATTTAATTGATTATATATGGTTAATCCTGCAGCACTTTAACATTGGCACTTTAGTAAGCACTTTATATATTTATTTACACATTGTTACTATATTTAATAGGTAATTAACCTTGTGGCACTTATTAGATATTTTATACTATTTACACAATATATATTAATATTTCTGTTTTCTGATGGAGGTTATAACAGTATACTTTTTATCCCTTAAAAATATTCTTCTCTATAAAATCATGGGTATAAATGAATCTTAAAACAATCTCTCTGATACAACTGATTTATTTAATAAGTATTATTTTTTAACTTTTTAGCAAATAATAAAACACATTTTTTAATGTAATTTTTTTAACATATATAAGATCCAGATCTTCGTTCTTTCATTTTTTACTTCTCATAATAAAGATTTTTTATATATTTATCGATAAGACAAAACATCTAAATTTTATGTTCCAACGATTTTATTGAAGAATATTTATAAATAACAACAGCGGAAAGTACTTTTAACTTTTGTATCTTTCTTCGTGACCAGTACTGATGGACTAGTATTGAATACATTGACGGTACCTTACCGTGTTATGCCAATACGAGCGTGTGGACTTACACTTTATTTAAATAAGGAGGGGACGAACCAGAAGCCGGAGAACGTTGTGCGTGACTATGCAATCACGTACGCGACGCCAATGACGAGTAGGCAGACGAACAGCCGGATTGGTCACGCCGATGACGGAGGACGCCCGCAACCCGGAAATTGTATTTAATCGCCACACGGACTCGTACCGTTTACAGATATACGCTATATTCAATTTCTTCTCCTGAGGAAGCCAGTATAGCACTGGCGAAACGCGTTGAGAGCCGAAAGTACTTTGTGAGAGGACTTATACCAGTGGATCCTGTTTGTTATTGCGCTTTTGCACACCTGTAATAGAGTTGTGCCAACAAGAACTGTAAGTGCATTCAGACCTTCCTCCAC
>VKOC01047656.1:0-43203 GCA_009364415.1 Spea multiplicata
TAATTTATTTTTAACATATATAAGATCCAGATCTTCGTTCTTTCATTTTTTACTTCTCATAATAAAGATTTTTTATATATTTATCGATAAGACAAAACATCTAAATTTTATGTTCCAACGATTTTATTGAAGAATATTTATAAATAACAACAGCGGAAAGTACTTTTAACTTTTGTATCTTTCTTCGTGACCAGTACTGATGGACTAGTATTGAATACATTGACGGTATCTTACCGTGTTATGTCAATACGAGCGTGTGGACTTACACTTTATTTAAATAAGGAGGGGACGAACCAGAAGCCGGAGAACGTTGTGCGTGACTATGCAATCACGTACGCGACGCCAATGACGAGTAGGCAGACGAACAGCCGGATTGGTCACGCCGTTGACGGAGGACGCCCGCAACCCGGAAATTGTATTTAATCGCCACACGGACTCGTACCGTTTACAGATATACGCTAAATTCAATTTCTTCTCCTGAGGAAGCCAGTATAGCACTGGCGAAACGCGTTGAGAGAGCCGAAAGTACTTTGCGAGAGGACTTATACCAGTGGATCCTGTTTGTTATTGCGCTTTTGCACACCTGTAATAGAGTTGTGCCAACAAGAACTGTAAGTGCATTCAGACCTTCCTCCACTTGGATTTGCCTGAGATTCTGCACCATTTGTGGTCTTTTGTTTTTTAGTATTCTGAAGATATTAAATTCTGATCTTATCGTATCCTGATGGGCCTGATTTACTCAACTAGTTTGTGAGTGGATTTTACACCTTTTTTATTTTCTATTTTTATAAACATATTGCACTATCAGTGTTGTTTTTGTTTTTTCTCCCTATGTATATGCGCTCCTTGGTTGTTTTATTGCTTTGCTGAACACTTTGAGGAAGAGTGCTATTTGGAAGCTGCTATCTTGGGGAGTATTTATTGATTTATTTATTCATTTTTACACTTTGCACGTGGCACTTTGTTGTTTTATTTAATAAATGATTGATCAGATTCCTGTTTTTCAAATTGATGAGTTTAGTTCATTCAACATATTTAAGCCTACTTTAAATAGGGAGCTCAAATAGTCACTTGTTGTGAATTGTATTTAAATCTGCATTTGCAGATTATTCTCCTGTTGCAGATCATAAAAAACATTTGATGGCTCTAGTGGCGTTTCATGCATCTTTTATAACCCGCAATAACCTTTAGCTTTAGAAATAAATAAAAGGAAATACCTAGAAAATGGAATAAACATTCTGAAGGCTTTGAAAGAACTAATAATTTTTCTTTTACTATTTCTGTCGTTCGGTTCCAGGCCTGGTATTTGTTAACGTTAATCTGGAATGTAATTCCTGCTAAACTGTTTAACATGCAGACAAAATTATCCAATAAATTGAGTCATGTTAGTTTTAGGGTTTTATTATTGCAGAGGTCATGTTCTTGAAAAAATGGTAACTGTATCAAGACATTTAGAGAAACAGAGGTGACCATTATTATAATGTATGTTCCATAAATAACTAAGGTATAATCTAATTATTCCTTTTAGTTCCTCCTACACCGGCCATAGCTGTCACATTACACCATACCAGAATGAGATGTGAGTGATGCTCCAGCCCGACGCCATTCACACACCTGCCTCAACTCCTCATAGGTCATATAAATTGGTTAAGCTGCTTGTAGAATAATAAGATGGCCCAATTACACCCCATCATTTATTAGGATGCTTGTAATTCTTATATATCCAGTAATAATCACCAAATATTAATCCATTAATACAGAGAAAAACCGAAAACCATCCTTGACAGCCATCCAGTAAAATCCTCCGGTTAAGATATGGTTCACATAAGGACTATAGGCTATGTAAAGGTTAATATTTGTCTTTGTCTCTTGTCTTTGGGTCATTTTATTTAGAAAGTTCATGGAAACATCAGTAGTCTTTGTGGCAAGGCACATCTGGATATAATCAGCAGATTCATAATATAGTAAGCAATTCAATTTATAGCATTTGATATTTGTACATAAAGAACTAGGTGAACCAAGTATCTTTTCTTCAGATGCTTTTATAGTATGCCTATTAGATTTATGACATTTGATACTAATGTATGGAGAAGTGGATGAAGAAGGCACTGCAGGTTTTAAGATCACAGTATAAGTTTCAATGGACCTACAAGGGTTAACGGCAAATATGCATAAATGCCAACCAAGACTGCAACGAGAAAGATCCAATTACAGTGAGAAAATTAATTTCCATAGAAACTGACATGTTTTCTAAATATGTTTATGACTATTACTGAATTTCACAATCTAGTGAGTGTTCAGGATGAATAATTAAAAGGAAGTACATTATGCGTTCATTTTTTTTCCAGGGTATAGACTTGTGCTGCACACTATTGCAATTTAGCTTAGAAAACTCATTTTGTTTTGTATAGACCAAACGGCAAAATAATATATAATACAATTTGCATTCAAGCATATATTTGATTAATAGGTTGGATGTTTGATTTTCTATACTTTCTATATTTAAGTAACATTGAGCTGTTTTTCAAAACATTTTTAATAATGGAAGGCTCGGGAAGAGCATTTTCTAAGGTTTGACAGATGCAAAAAAAAGATATGTCGAAAAATAGCATAAATAGTTATTTAATACATGGAATGACAAAGAGAATGTAAAGGTGAATTTGAGACACTGGAAATATTCTAAAGAAGAGAAAAATGGTACATGGTTAAAGGTGCTGTTCCACATAGTCCTAGATTGTTATATTAGGATGCACTAATATGGAATTCAGCTTAAATGAGCTCATTCCTTCATTCATTAAAATAACACAGCCTCTGTCTGTCTTCATTGCTAAGCCTGCCCATCTCTGACATCACAGATGGGGCGTTAACCTTAAGCTCTTCTAGTAACTTTAATCACACCTATCATACGGAACACCTTACTCACCGGTCATCACACTCAGTGGTCATCACACCCAGTGGTCATCACACTCAGCGGCCATCACACTCACCGGCCATCACTGTGTAAATGTGGATCTGTAAAGCTTTGCTGTTTCACATGCATGACTGTGAAATGGCAGGTGGGAGTGACTGCTGTGGTGTAATACTTATGGGAGGGCTTTGGACAAATAACAAGACTTTGTTGCTAGGCAGCTGTAGTATCTCAATAAACTTTTGAGAAAAACAAATGTATTTATCTGTTAAAGACCTCCGATACCGCTCCCTTGCGAGCCTGCTCCTCCAGCGGCTGACATTACTGTCCGTCTCTGAAGGGGTGCTGGGTGCCGGCAAGTTGGCACCCCCCTGATGAGCGGCACCTGGTGCGGACTGCCCCCCGCTAGGTACGCTACTGTTCATACATCTTCAGTTTCTCAAGTCTAGTTATGCAGGATTCTAATATGTGCTTCTACCAGAAATTATATTCCATGACGTACATCTAGTATGTTGTTAATATATGGTACAGAGCGAAAGGGTCCTCGCTATAGTAATATGGGTTTATGGAACTTAAGTAACATCACCATCAGGGGTTTATGATATCATTATTATCTAGTTGATCAATGCTTATTTCATTTAATTACGTTATGAAATAGTTGCTTTAAACGTCACAGGAGACGGCAGTAAGACATTAAATGGTCATCATTAGTAAGTATATTCAAGAACAAAAAGTCCATTATATTTACATTTCTATGTATGTATCCGATTATGATCAGCACTTGATTATGCTTATGACACATGAGGAAATAATAATTATATAAAAACATTTTTTTTATATTTTGTCCAAGTCTCCTTCTTTGTGTATTTCCTGTGTAGAAATGTTGCTTGGATTTCAGTATTAATGTGTATTTTGTGTTTAGGTTTCACTGGAGCGTAATCCAAGGACATTGCTTAAACCAGAGTGCAATTATACTCTATGGGGTGAGTAACGTACAAGCAAGAGGTTTGGCCGAAGAGATTAAAAGAAATCTGACAGCTGTTGGCATGCCATTGTTTTTGTAAAATATTATCTCAGGGTTCAGTGAATTCCGCTGAAATTATACCAAGAATTGGAAGCGCTAGTGCTGTTTTACAGAATGGAATGCCAGATGAGACTCAGTAAACCTTTGGTTACATTTTAATGAACAGAGCATTGAGTAATATTTTAAAGGAAAAACTACACAGAAAAAAACATACCTTGTTTAGTAGATAGTAACACAATTACCATGAGACCATTTTCCAAACTTGTTTCTGAATATAATTTTCCCATCTTCACCCATGCAACATGTTCTTTATCTGAAACCATTAGTTGGCACCATTCCTAGCACTGAAACTATTCTTAAATCATTTATAGTTGTCTGGTGTACTTTTTATGCAATACGCTAGCCGATACTTTAGTTCAGATGAGAATGGACACCATATAGCTTGCTCTAAGCTGAATGCTCATTCAATAGTTTCACATTTTAGCTCACATTTCCCATTACAGAGGAACATTTGCCACCAGCATATCACTGTAAATGCCCCCACAAGGGACAGTCTAGAACCTTATACCTGTACATTGGACCTCTTAATGTATATGTTTCCATAAAAACTGTTTACTTTTACGCTGTTGTTTTCATGTGATTAAACATATACTAAAATTATAGTTTGTATAATAGCACTTTATTAACAAATACTATTTCTAATTGAAAATACAAGAATTAACACCCAATAGTTAGTACTCAACATGCAATAGATCAGGCTGTCCACTTGGCAGCAAGGGCTTCACACTCACAGCAGCGATAATTTTTTTGTTTTAGAATGCAGGAGAAAAAGCTCTGTGTGTAAGCATTAGCTTGATATAATCTGCCTCTTTTATCTTGGCATGTTATGAGTGATTGGGACAGGTCAGATTGTGCTGTTTTCCACTAATGGAGAAGCAATGACCTCTCTCTTCAAGCTCAACTAATTCTCTTATCTTGTACTCTGAGCGCCTGGAGACCCCAGACTTCCAATCTTCTCTGGCATTGTCCTCTCTTAATTTTACACATGGGGTGAGCTTATTGTGACTCTAGCGATTCAGGAATAGGTTGAGCAGTAAGAACAATTTACATTTATAAACATTCTGCTTTAAAACGTTTGCCTTATTGGAACAGGTTTACGTTTATAGCCAACAAATGAGGCTCACCATGACACTTTGTAACATATAGAATGTGTAGCAAAAAATATGTAATTTCAAAACATGATGACCATGCTGTCGTCCTATAGCCTGACCATTATCATCAAAGTGAAATGTATAGGCCATCCTCCATTTATTAACACCAAGCGTTTAATCAACTGGTTGGAGAGGTGCCAGAGCTGGAGTAAACCTATTGCAAACTCTGAGAATGTTCCTCCTCTTTGTAGAGCAAAATATTTGACCTCTTCACCCAAATGATTTATATGAATATAATGGAAAATATATTTTGTGTAAAACATGATAAACAGTAAACAGTTAACTGCAATTGCTAGTTCTGGAGATTTTTGCCTGAGTTACCGTAATAAGTACCACGGATAATTACTGCTTAGCTTAGGTCAAGACGGATTCAACGCAGGTTTTAGTAAATAGGCCCATTATATTAAAATTCTTGGTAGGAGGGCTTTATTTATTTATTTTAAATACACGTGAAGTTTGAGTCACAAAAGTTACAAACTCTTTAAATATGTGATGGGTATTCTGTTTAAAGGAAAAGCAAAACTCTGCTGTTGAAATGAATATTTTTATGATGAAGATAAAACCAGAGATGACATCTTTTGCTGTTTTTCATTTTCTCACGTTCACTCCTGCTCTGAAAGCTCCACACAGTTTTGAAATGTTTGGATAAATAGATATATTCGTCTGGCAACTTTTTGGGCTATTTGCCCTTACTTGTCTGTTTTTGCTCTGCTTAGTATTTAATTGAAACTGAACAGTTGATATTATTAGATTTATTTAAGACATATGTGAAATGTAATATTATCCAACAAGGAGTCCAGACTGTCAGATATATTAGAATTTTTATTTGTACTGTAGAAATATTTGGATATATAAAAAAATGAAACCGAGGAAAACCAACCCAACTGAATTGTTAACAGTACAAAGGATCATCATGTTGTTGAACAACATAGATCAGAAAATTGCTGTTGTTTATTCTGTTTCATGACTCCATCATTAGCAAATGCTCTGAAAAATACCCCTCATTATATAATCAGTTTCAGTGACTCACAGCAGCAGCTCCTACTTACCAGTCCCTCCCTGTAAATCACTGTGACAACTGGCCCCGCCCCTTCCTTCTCCCAAGAACCACATGGCTGTGACACTCATTCTAGACTTTAAGTATAAAATAATATTTGGGCTTCTGAAAGTTAGGCGAGGTGGGGGTTAATTTAAGGGCAGTTATGGTTAATGGGTGTTTAGGGTTAATTTAGGGGGCAGCTATGGTTAATGGTGTTTAGGGTTAATTTAGGGGCAGTTGTGGTTGATGGGGTCTTTAAGGGTTAATTTAGGGCCAGCTTTTATGGTTACTGGGGTCTTTAGGGTTAATTTAATAATGATAGGACTATGAGGGAATAATTAATTTAATTAAAGTTAAACAAAGTACAGTTAGAGATAAAAGGGGGGGGCAAACTAAGGGGAATCCAAATCATGGGTGCAGTGAAGATTAACCCCGTACTTATTTATAAAAGAATGGTGTCAGTATGCTGTGAACGGTGTCAGTGTGCTGTGAACCACAGGTTCTCCAGGTCAACACCTGAATCCTCGGGGTCCTGGGAGCAGGGTCTTGTCAGGCCCCACTCCCCCCATTTCTCCTTTAAATGGGAGTGGTTCCCACGATGTCAGGGGGAACGCCCTCTATGTCATCGGGACCACCCACTGATGTCACTGGGACCACACACTAACATCAACGAGACCTGCATCCCGTAAGTGCAGGCTCCGGATAGCCGGAGCCCAGAAGTTCCCAGGTATGGCTGTGCAGCCACGGGCCAAATACTCGCAACCACACACTATGTGATTAGAAGAGCATTATTTGTGGCTGTGGGTATCCAGCCATTGCACAAACATTTAGCAGCCGCTGGCTTTAAAGCTTTTCTTCCCCAGTTTGGTCCTGATCTGTACTTTTCCTATCCTATTGTATCGGCTGAAAAAGTGACACCGTCTTCCTGAAGATAATTTATCTTTCTGTGAATACTTAACTAGCATGAGATCTGTTTTTTGAGCATGTTTGTCACTGGCTCCATTAAATCAAAAGTTTCATTTTCTTTTGCCATCTTTATCATTTTGCTGTTTAATGCAAAGTCAGAATTATTATAATTGCAAATCCTTGACAGCTTTATCTGTGAAGTTAAATAATGCAAATGTGTCACTTACATAATTAGTTTATTTCATAGTTTGGCAATCAGTATTTCACATTTTAATATAAAAATACAAATTTTAAGATTTTATTATACAAATTAGGAACAAAACTCATAAATCATGATGTAATCGGACAAACATAAAGAATATAATTTAACATCTGTACAAAATTAACTACAATATTCAACAACAACAAATATATCCAAGTTTTACTAATTCGCATTGGTGTGCATGCCAGTTACTACCAGCATTGGGTAGAAGAATCTATTGGCACAAAAAGAGCATACAAATACCTAAAGTATCCTTTTTTTTTTTTAGAGATGATCATCTAGATGAACAATTTAATTTATGTTCTCCAGTTCTATTTAAGTCTTTGCAATTGTTTGTTGGAAGTACGTATATACATTAATATGCTTTGTACAATAACAACCCAGCCTTTAAACAATGTTTATATTTAAACATTTGTTAAGGTGAATATTTAGTCAGCTGGGGAATGAGCTTCATATGACTACTGCCCTAAACTTTTGTCTTTTGATGTGCATCAAATTCTTCAAAGTGGATGCCTCGGGAAGTCGTGATTTTCATTACAGCTCCATTGAAGGAATCATCTTCTATGAGGTCAATCAATCCTTTGGCAATTAGCGAGGGGCTAAAACGTAAAAAAACAGAGGATGAATACAAAGTAAATAACAAATAATGCATTATAGATACTCCCAGAGCATCCATAACATGACAAGAGGTCTATGAATCTGTGTTTTTGGACGTACTAATGACCAAGATGGGATAACATCTTAGAAAGTGTAGTTGCATATTTTTAGAATATTTGGCCGAACTAAGACCCAGAAACAGAAAAGCTCTCTGTTTTTCTGCCAGAATAACTGAATTAGGATTTAGTTATTTAGTTCTACAAGTACAACTATTCTCAGCAGTCTCCCTACATAGGGCTGGAATACCATAAATGAAAAACAGGAAACATAACTCAACACGTATAACAAACATAAATGATGCACAAAATGCTATAGAAACTAGAGAACATGATACAGTTTGAGTCAACACAGAAAAAAATGGAGAGTCACTTTCAGGATTTACAAGGTCCATTCTTATGTACAACCTCATGCTCTAAGCGAGGGGCAGAGCACTTTGTGAACACAGCTGGCTCCTATACGTTTAGAGACTGACTTCTACAATGAAGAGCAGGGTTAGGACAGCAGAAGACAACAGGGCAGTATTGACAGATAAACTAAACGCTCAAGTAGACAATTCTCCAAACATTACTTTTTGTTTCTCTAACTTGTTGTTAAGACCTAAAAATAGTTTTATGCCACTTTACCCGGCAAAGTTTAAACATATTCCAAATCAATGCCTGTTGCTGTCCTGTTCATAAATGGCTAAACCCTCCTCCAACGACTTGATTAATTGCAGAATTTCATATTCTTCAGTATTATCATAAGTCATATTTTTATAAACTTAGCAGGGATTTAATATTGTATAAAGTGTTTATGTAATGTTTGATGTTCATCCAAGCTGGGTTTCATCAAAGTGCTGTAAAAAATAGGTTTATTTAATATGGTGTAAATGCAAAAGGGCTTAGTTTCAGGACAAGGCAAATACTTAAAGAGATCTCATTCAGCACTAAAGCATCCAACCCATTAGGATCCTCACAGGCAGAAGCCTGAGTTTTTAATCCAATGTGAAATGGAAATTATGGCCACAAGTAGCTGAGGAAGATGAAAGTTTTTCAAGAAAAACATTCTGGTGTTCTTTTTTAATATTGGAAGTCTAATATGTTGGCAATTTGCAGGGGAAGGCTAGCATTATCTGGCCCAAGAGCAAGCCCAGCTAGGTGGACCACTAACACAACAGATCATATCTGGGATAATACATAAGGCTTTCAGAAGAAGACTGCATATGACATTGGCCCTAATGGGATCATTGGAGGGATCCAGACATTGTGTAAATGCTGCATAAAATCCTTTTTAATTTAGACTTGTGTGTAGAACTATAAATAACAAAAATACAACAAGGATTCTGATAGCGACCCAAATGAGAGCAACCTAGGGGGCAGTTGACCTCATCGCAGTCCAATATGTTCACCACATATATCATGCTTAACTTATAACAGGGTCAAAACTGGAATAGTCAGTAAGCAAAACAGTTTAAGACCTGGGACGGTTATGCGATAAATTATTTAAATGCAGCAGCCAATCGGTAGCAAGTATCGCAAAGCAGCAGCCAATCTGTAGCGAGTATCGCACTGATCATGGAGGAGGACAGCAGGTATGCCTTTTATTTTTTTTCAATGTTTGAAGCATACATAGTACACGTGAATATGCACTCTTCCTTAGTGTGGGTGTCAAGGACAACAGACAGCCCCTTTAATAATGCAAGTGGTTATTTTATTTTAATATATACTTTTTCAAGCTGGACTAAAAAGCACTCGCTCTATATACAATTTATTTTCAAACTAGTCCTCTTACTAGCAGAAAACTCCATTGTGGTGGAAAACTGTACTACAAAAGGAGTCCTGCGGGAGGAAATACCAATTGTTTTTACAGGCTGAAATGTAACCAAATTACTTCATTTACAAGTAACACGCTTGCCAGCCAAATAATGAGAAATGATTACGCTTACAGAGCTGGAATTGTTATTATAAACTATAAACAACTGCTTCAAATGTGCAAGCTATAGAATATGCAGTCAGCAATGCTTCTGGCCCACGTGGCAAGTATCTCAATTCCTGACGCTGCAAATATTACTGCTTTGGGGTCATTATGTTATTATTATAATCTTTTATTTATAAACCATGCCCTAGCCTACAATGCCGCGCTGTGCTGTGTATTTCACATCAGTATGGAATTCATTGTTGCAGATTTTCCAGGGAATTGTTTTTGACACTGAAAATGATGAGTGTACAATACAGAATTGCAACCACCCTGTCTCATAGCACTTTTTTGTATACTAAAACTTGCATCATAGCCAAATTGTTAGAAAAAACTACAAATTAAATATGAAAGGATGGCTTATCTAAACATCTATTTTGCATGAGATTGCTGACAACAGGAAAACATCTGTAAATGAAAACTTTTTTTAATACATTTCTTTCTAATGCCTGCCAAGATTATCTTTTTAAATAGAAAGCTTATACAAAATGTATTTGTGTTACTCTCCAAATAAAAAGCAGGTCAAATTTTCCTTGTTGATTTTACTATATTTCCATTTTCATATTTAATAATCGAAAAGGGAACTATGGATATAACGATATACAATATCAAAATAAAAGGGCAGATACACCACGGGGATGCTGAGAAAACTGTAGGCGATATAATCAACCTCCTGCCAGCTTATAACTAATCTCATCAAAATATTGTAATTATATATACTAGCAGTTGTACCCATTCTGTACCGTGTTTGTAATTTATGGGGACTAATGGCTAGTTTGATTTGTCCCGGCAGGCCCCCTTTGCCTACTGCAGTCATTGGTATACTGTTATCCCTGTTATCCCTAAATCAATACTTCTTGTTAGACAATATTGCTAGTCTTTCCTGTAGGAGTACGGCCCAAATGTAGGTATCCGGTTAAATCAATTACATACCCACACATACACACTGCCCTCCACTATTCTTTCCAACTACCACACTGATATTTAAATGTCTGAAATTAAACTGCCACTGTGTGTCAGTATGTATGTGTGAGAGAGATGGTGCATGCAATGTTAAATATTGAAACTCCGAGAAGCCAATGGCTTCATGGGCCAGGAGCAAAGAACCAGAGCCACGCTGTTAACAGCTGGTAGAACTACGGCGCAAAGAACCATATGGCAGGGGTAAGCATTGCAGACAGCAGCGCCTTCCTCCGTGGTGTCCTCTCATGGACTCCCTTGCTGTTCTATGTTTTGCATATGGTAGACTAATGAACATCATGAGATGTTTACCAGTTTCAATCATTCCTTCAAGCCTTTATCTGATTACTCTAGGGTTTCTTTTTACCTCATCGAGCGTTCTGCGTTGTGCGTTTGGAGTCACCTTGGTTGGATGCCCATTTCTAAGGAGAGTAAGCCACAGTACTAACTCGTCTCCATTTATAAACAATTTTTCCATTGTAGCTGGAGGAATATATAAACTCTTTGAAGTTACTTTGTAACCCATTACAGCTTTCCATTACATGGAAACCGACAATTTGTGATTCTTTATTTGTGAGGCATGGTTCACAGAACCAGATGCTTCTTGAGAATATCAAACTCAAAATGTTTTTTCTTTATCATGTCAAAGTAGCTCTAAAACACATCTCCAATCCCGTTTCATTGATTGGACTCCAGGTTTGCTAACTCCTGACTTCAATTAGTTGAAGTCATTTGCCTAGGGGTTCACACACTTTTTCCAACCCACACTGTGAATGTTCCAATTATGTATTCAATATAGACAAGAACAATACAATAACTTGTGTCATTAGTTAAAACATTATTTTTGTTAAATTTAGCCAAAGCGTGTCCCTGTTATGTTGGAGGTGCGGACTTGTGTTGGGTTTACTTACCCACATCTGGTGGGACTGCACAATGATCCAGCAAACATGGCATGAGTTATTTAGGATCATCTCTGAACTTTTAAAAAAGTAATATAATACCCACTCATTCTAAGGCCCTTCTACACCTCGATCTGAACGGTTTTCCTTTTAACCAAAGAGCATTTATTAGACAATGCTTATTAGCGTTGAAGATTGTGATAGCTAGGCAGTGATTGTGAAAAGGACCAATAGATATAGATTAAACATCAATGTCTAATGGAACAGGTTTTTTACCAATCTACAATGAGACATCACAAATTTTACAACATATGGAGGCCTTGGATAGCTCAGCATCCTATGTCTGTTAGATAATCCATTATAGTATGAGCATAAGTTAGGTATTTGAAGAATTATTGCCCGCCTGTGTGAATGGTATGTTACGAATGTTGAGTGAATTTTCCTCTTTTTCTTCTTTTTTTTTCATGGGGAATAGAACAGGAGCTTTATAGATCTTCTGATTTATGTCTTGGGTTGAATATAAATTATTTGTTTATAACTGTTCGCATTACTACTTGATTTGCATGTACCTATTTATAACTTAACATGCTGGTAATGTGATGTCACTTAGAAAATCTATTTTGTCCATTGAAACAACATAAACTGAATCAGAAATAAAGTGTAACCCTTTTAATGTTTTAATGGAATATCATAGGTGTACAAAGGCCCTTTATCAGCAACTGTCTCTCTCCTGTGTTCCAATGGCACATTGTGTTAACTAAGCCAGGTTTAAGTTTAAAAGGGTAATTGATCGTTAGAAAACACTTTTGCAATTATGTTAGTGCAGCTTCCATGAAAACAGCTAAGAGACCCCAAACCTTTGAACAACAGTGTATGTATAAAGAGAGAGAGCTGTATATGAAGCCAATGTAATACCTACTATAATACATATAAAACAGTATTCATTCTATATTTCATTTATCACCTTGGTTCTACAGCTTAAGCAATGTGAAGCACAAAGTACAGCACCAATAAATAAGCCATACATCGCTTAATGTAACATCTACAATAAATCCACATCAGCAACTTTTGCAAAAAGACTCATAAACAGCACAAAATGATTTCTTTCAATACATTCTTACGGGTAAAGTGTTGTTCTCAAGATATGGCTTGAATAAATCTTACAGACAGTTGTCATTATTTAACCAATGGATGATATAGAATGTGATAAAACCCTAACATCAGTGTGATATTTTGTTCAATGTTTTAAGATCTTTGGTATATTGCTGAACATGTGCTTATTGTACAGAATTACCCAGATATGTTTACAACTGCTTTAAAATCCCAGTTTGTACAAAGTAGGATTTGCTTGCAGATGAGTTTACCATTGCAAGGAACATACTTCAATGAGCGGTCCTTGTGGGGTGAAGTCTACCTGCCTACACTTGCAATGTCTAGTAAGCCTAATAGTAGTTAGTGAACGCCATACTCCATATTGTAGATATACTCTAGTCATAATGCTGGTTGTTTAGTTCCAAATCCAACAAGCCAAATGGGTTTGCAAACACTTTATACAAGCCATGCATTTTGCAGAAACAAAAGCTATTTGGCACATATAATACCAGTGTTCTTACACATAAAGCATACCCAATGCGTCTTTTGGTTTAGTGCAACAAAGTGAATGCATGGGCTGGGATTATTGTTTAGTGGCAATATAATTCCCAATGCAGGGCACAACAACTAAACAGTACCACACCTATACCTTATTGTTTTCTCACTGACTAGTGGACATCTGATATAATTGACGACAAACTAGATACAGAGTTTTTAAATGTTTGCCCAACGTATAATAAATGTTGTACACATGTTGATATTGGGGAATAAAATATAAATTAAAACCTTAGTTAAAATATATACTTACTCTAATACTCCAAAGGACTTCATCATATCTTTTATGTTATCTTTGTATTTAAAAAATTCCCCCATATTTTCTTCTTTTTCAATAGATTCCAGGAGTGGTGTGTCAACAAATGCTGGGCACACTGTGTTTATCCGCACGCCGTAGTTACCAATAGATGAGAGAGCCTATGGAGAAAAATACAATTCTCAGATGTATGACAACACGTTTGAAATGCATCGTACGAACCTGAGTTTCTTAAAAAAAAAACAACAAAAACCTCAAGATAAGTCATGTACAAAAAATGAGCATGTTTTATCAGTATCCCTGCTTTAAGACAGGTGATCCAGTTAAAAATGTTAAAACCACCAACTGGAAGAATGTGCTGATTGTTACTGTTGTAGAGTTCCAAATTGTGAAGATCACAACCCAACAGTCAACATTTTTTCTGTATGTGACCTAGTGTTCCAAGATGTGTCAGATGATTGTCTGGAATTGGAGTGTACTGCCTTGTTTTGTGGACGAGGGAATGGAATATAGACCAGGTCACTGCCACCATATTAAACTTCCCACAATCCAGGTTACCTGTTTAACAGACTCTTACCTTTCTATTCTAAGATCTACGATCCTACAAATACAATTTACTTTCCACTCTCTAAATAAAACGTCAAGACCTAGGTAATTTGACATTGTTTTCCTATCACAATGTGGCTTTCAGCATCATTACAGCAATTTTATAAGGCTTTGATCCTTCAGTCGAGCTTTGGATTGTTGAAAACCAACATTTAAGTGCTGTTCTCTAACGACATTTATATGAGGATATATTAAAAAGCTGGCTTCTTGTTATTTATGTTCCGTTTGTCCATTGAAAAGAAATGCTCACAAACTCAATACCTCATTTAAAGTAAAGAAATATAAGAAACAATGGCCAGTAAAGGAAAATTTCTGATGCTAAAATGGAACGGTCAAGAGCAGTCTACTTTATCGACACTCAATCCAGATTTACAACTTTGCCCCAGGATCGATCTATATACAATGACCTTAAGTGCCCAATTGTATTAAATAACCTATAAATTACCTAATATCATATGAAAGGAAGTACAGACTGAAAAACTAAGCACCATTTAGCCTTCAGTATGACAATTATGTCATATTTCCTTAAAGAAATGAATTAATTATGTGTTATGAGGCATAGATTGACTAAAGTGTGATAGATACGACATCGGTGGTACTGTACATCCCATACTTGTCATGATCTGAAATAGTGCAATATATACTCACAGCTATTGATCTTGTGAATCCAATTACCCCATGCTTTGAAGCAGAGTACACAGGTTGATAGGCAGCTGGTGTCAAACCTTGGTAATAAAAATAAAGGATAATTTCATCAGTCTCCGTTAGTCAGAGGACTATATCTAGTCACATTTATTTAATGAGAATGCAGCTTTATGGACCAACAATTTTTAATGTTCCAATGGCCTGTGTGGACCCCATTATCTGTTATTACTTTTAGGTATGTGATTAACAAACTTACAGAACTCGTATTTATAAAAGGCCCATTACAAACAATTCATTAATCATAAACATTAAATAATTCTGAAATCCTACTTCAAATTATCACCAAGATGGTTCACTGATCCCTATCTCATAACCATCCGGACACTCAGTGAGAAACGCTATTTCGGAACGTATTTGACAGCCGTTTCCTGCCAGCTCTTTTGTCAGGAAGTCCAGGTATGTGTATATCCGACCCAACAAGTATGTCAGGAGAATCCATCATCAATGTGAATAGAAGGAACATGTGACATTTTACATTAAGTTTATGGGGAAAAGACAAGGGTTCATTTAATTTACCTGTGTTTAAGCAGAAAATTGAGAGTGCTTATATCAGTGTATAGGGTCAGCTTCAGATGGCGTGATAGATTTTTATGCCTTTTACAAGGGAAATGGGCACATTTCCCCAAAAATGTGATTTTTCAAAAATGTGTTCTAGTTACATGGAAAGCAGTAACACAAAAACATCCAGAATTTTCACCCCATATGTAACGTATGACCTTTCTATTTAATGCATTCATCCTTAATGGTGGCATTGGAATGTTTTTTACAGTCATAAACGGCCTCCTTCAAAACGATTTAATTAGAAGGACATCCAGTGACTAAACCTCATCTGCATTTACAGACGGTAGAAAGTACTAACAGCAGAATCTGTTCTTAGGAACAACATACCAATCCCAGCTGTGTTTAATAAAAAGTCTTTAGCAATGCCCCGAAAACATTGTAAAGTCAATTCGTTTTTATATCAGAAAAAGAAGAACATTCTAAGAAATCTAGCCGTGGATTTACAAAAGGATGTAGTTTTCCAAAGTATAACATCTTAGGAAGGAAAGGCTATTTAGGTTTGAAACGTGCATTGAGGGCCCTTGTAGGAAGTGTTGCTTCAGCTGATAAGACATCACCCGTACCAGCGATGCCTTTTAGCTGCTAACTCCAAAGCTTATTAGAAAGTTACAAATGGAAATTTTATAATTACACATCCTTGCTACTAATTTCTACTGTGATTACAAGTCATGCCAAGCTTCTTGGAGCCTCTAGATTGGAAGCTTGCGGGCAGAGCCCACTTCCCCTGATGTAATTGTTCTTCGTCGTCTGTCAACACTAGCTTTGCCATCGTTTTTAAAAGTATGTAAAGATTTGTGCTGTAGGTAGGCGTAAATTGTTGGTGTTATATAAAGAAAATATGAAAGTCACTTGTATATTATTAGAGCCTATTAAAGGGGCAGTTATGTCTCCTTTTTTTAGCGGATCAATGGAGAACAGAATACCTTCCTTTGAGTAAAAATTCACAAGCATATTATAGCAATGTAACATTCTTTTTAAAATAGAGGGTACTCGTAAAGCCATTCTTTGCTATCTACAGAAATTGGAAAACTGCAAAATGCCGTGAGTGAGTTATTATCATCCCAAATCAGCCCTCTGTCGGCATTCTTCTATATCGAACGCGCCCTTAAGTAAGGAGATGTTAATACAGCTTTGAATGAATAATTCTACTATGAAAATCAGTCGGTAGAATAATGAATACAAAGTGCTCGATGACACACGCAATAATTCAGCTTACGTCAAGGGCAGTGAAACAGAAACGCTTGCAATTATCAGCGTAATGTTTATTCAGGGCTAGCCGCAGAGTACAACGTTCTTCCTTATCACTAAAAAGACTACTGAGGAACCTGAGGTCAATCTAAAACTGTTTAGGAAGCGTTTGAATGTCATTCAATAAATGAGTAACACTTTCTATTAGAATTTATTTGGCCAGCTTCTACGCACAGGAAAAAGAAGTGGAAAAACCTACTTCACAACCCAAAAGTGTAGCCAAAAAAAAAAGTGCTTGTGAATGTGCCATTAGATTGTTTGCCTTCGGTTACATTTTTGCTCATAGAAATATTGTTGTAAAAAGGGGATTATAATTTATAATCTATATATTTTTTTGTGTTTATCACACATATATACACCAACGTACTAGCTATGTAAATATGCCTCCAGATCTTGCATGTAGTTACGGTCCCAAAAGTTGAATCCTGTTTAGAAACCATCTACTTTCCTGGAATAAAGTGTATTAATTTGTTAAGCAAGGAGAGTTTGAGCAAAGTGGGCCATTATGCGACTGCCAATCTGATATGAAAATGTGACTTTATAATTATATTATACAATATCATTTAATTATACTGTATATAATATTATTAAAATATAATATTTAAACATAATAAAACGGGTAATCCAGCTTTTATTTGTAGTCGGTTTGCTAGTTAGTAGGTAGGATTGGGCAGTGTTTCTCAATTTCATTAACTCATTAATTAAAGACACCGTTCCCAAAATTCTTAGAATGTATTACTTTTAGTCTTTGTTGGCCTCGGCAGATTAGTGGTTCAGTTAAAGAGTACAGAATGGTTGCACAATACTACCGTGTTTAAACAAACATGTTTATGATATGCTTTGAAGGTAGGTTTATATGTCTTTCCGGAGAAGTTCATGTGGCTACCTAGAAAATGTGTAAATATTACCAAACTGGCCTCGGACTAAAAAAAACAATTATATTATTCTTTTATAATATTTTACATTTTCTTTATAAAAAATGCAATTAAACAGATTAGTTCTTCTTGGCTGTTCTTGGACGTACCAGGGAACCTTTATTTTTTCCTATTGCACCACTTATACCACGCAATGTTTCAAACAATAAATACCCTTGTTTTATTCAGCAGTACACAAGTCATTCTTGCTAAGGCACAAAAAATAAATATTTGTTTCTTAAATTCCAGACTGGAGTTTTCCTCCAGAACGGAAAGAACCCAGTCTTTAAAGACAACACGTCCTTATCTGATAACAATTTAGGATTCCATTTCATAAAGATGGATTTTTTTTTCTCGTAATTACGTTTGTTCCAAACTTGTACAGACAGGGAGGTAAAATCAGTGTAAAAGATATTGAAAACACTTTTGCTGGAAATACAAAATGTTCTTGGATTTGTCTATGATTTCATATGTTCAGCGTACATTCCAGACATCATTGTCATGTTGTGTTAATTCAGCAGCCATCCAGATAGCTAATTTTTGCTTGGTTTATAATTCTAATTTCACAATCGATGTATTTATTAACCTTTATAGTCCAGTTAATCAAGCTATACGAAACTTAACAATGGGACCGCATGTTTAAGTGACATGCCATGAACAAGCATACAAAGCAATGAATTATTAGCATTCGTCACTTTATAAACAAAGTGAACCGGAGAATCTTCAAACATTAACCCTTATCAAGTGTATGTTAACCTATTCACAAATGAAAATAATGTTAATTAAAACATAATATTTAGCATTATTTTCGCGTCAAACGCAACGGTGTACCCAGTTTAGAAAACTGAGTTCATGTAATGCTACATACTTGTAGGTAGCACTTGAAGCCCATGTTGGTGACAATACCTATCCTAGAATAGGCACACATAAGGATTATATGCCAAAATAATAATCAATCAAGGCATCAAATATTATTGGGTTCCAGCTCGGAAATTTCCCTTATCCATCATTCTGGATGAGTATCACGGAAGCCGGAGAAATCACGCTGTTTATATTTACAATATATATATATAATGTATGGGATGTGCTTTGACATGTGGCACAATGTCACAAGTAGGGATTTCAACTTTGACGTACCAGTAAGAAGTCAGATATTATTAAACTGTAATAAAATCTGAGCAACAAGTCAACCCTATACTGTCTGACCCTGAGAATTTGCCCATTAGCTCTGACACCGGTGTTAAAACCTTAAGATGCAGGGTCAAACCCCGAGAGCTCCCACAAAAACACAATACCCTTCAACCAGCATACACAAAAGAGTAATAACCTTGTCCTGCTATTATGACAAACAGTTCGTCTTGAGGACAAGAGAAGTTGGGTTTCACTTGAAAGAGAGCAGAGTCGTAGTCTTGCAGCGCAATTTATGCAATATCTGTCATCATTTTTGAATGAACATAGAATTTTGAACGTTCTGTGCCGTTCAGAATAAAAGAAAGCAGTCTTGATATTCTAATTTCATTAACTGCGTGTCAGACAGATAACACTTGTGTTATATTTATTGCACTACAGCGATGCAATAAACTATCGAAACGGTGGCCCGTGTGATGAATCTTATCTTTTAATTGCGAGCAGTGAAGCCGTAAGAATGAGAACTGGTTTTGTTTAACAGTCGCTATATGTTGAGTGACATTCAATGAACTTTAAAAACTTTGTGCTGATTAAAAGAAACTAATCACGAATGTTCCAGATTACATATTATTATGACCAAACAAATGAAGGTTACTAGAAACCTCTGAAATATTATATTTTATTTAAATTCTAAATATGTTCATACGTTTTTAGTGAGTTTAAAAAACTAGCTATCTCCATGAAAACGTATTAAAAAAAATCTTAGTTGGGTCACAACAATTCCTGGGCCAATAATGAGATCAAAGTTTAGCTCGTATATATATACGTACAGAAATAAAGAGTTGACTTACAGGAGGTAGTACAGTATCACTGGTAGAGTAATGATTAAGATGCGCATTTATCATAAAGTGTATTGCTCAACTCATTAAACTAGGGCTTACATTCAGTATGATGTATTATTGCCTTAAAAAATAATAATTTTAAAAAAATGCAGTACTGCGACAAACTATATCCCTTTTCCCAATTTCTTATATTTTTGCTTATTTGTGACATTTAAATGTTTAAGATCACTAATTTGTTTAACGCATGAAATGCAGCTTTTAAATCAAAACCTCTATCACATGTGATATCACATGTGTTGCCCCCCTAAACAAATTAATAATGACTGGTTGTGCCACCCTTTGCAGCAACAACTGTAATGAAATGTTTGTGGTAACTGGTAATAGTCTTTTACATTGCTGAGGAATTGTGGCTAAACTTTGACCCTCTCTTCTTGGCAAAGTTTTCTTAATTAAGCCACATTGGGCCTTTTTAAAGTCATGCCACGGGATCTCAATGGTATTCAAGTTAGGGGCTCATTTTGTTTCTTTTGAGCCATCCAGAGGTGGACTTGCATGAGTGCTTCGGATCATTGTCCTACTGTATAACCCAACTGAGCTTGAGCTTTAGGTCACAAACTGATGGCCGGACATTCAGGATTTTCTGATAGAGAGCAGAATGTATGATTCCATCAATTATGACAAGTCACCAGGTCCTGAAGCAGGAAAGCAGTCCTAGACCATCACACTACCACCACTGAATGTTTGAATGTTTAATATGATGTGTTATCTTTACGGCCAATGTAACAGGACCCATGTCTTTCAAAAGGTTCCACTTCTGACTCATCAGTCCATAGAATATTATCCCAAAAGTCCTGGGGGTCATCAAGATGTTTTTCTGCAAATGTGAGACTAGCCTTTGTGTTCGTTTTAGTCAGCAGTGGTTTTTGCCTTGCAACTTTTTTTGCACAGTCTCTTTCTTATTTTGGAACACTGACCTCAACCGAGGCGAGCGAGGCCTGCAGTTCTTTACAGGTTAGTCTGGGTCCTTTTGTGACCTCTTGGATGAGTCATTAATGTGTTTTTGGAGGAATTTTGGTAGGCCAGTCACTTATCTGTTGAGTTTTCTTCATTTTCCTTCATAATGGTTTTCACCATGGTACACTGGAGCCCCAAAGCATTAGAAATGCTAATAGACTAATAGATGTCAATTACTTTGTTTCTTATATGTTCTTGAACTTCTTTAGATTGTGGCATCATGCACTGCTTTTTGAGAACTTTTTAACCTACTCCACTTTGCAAGACACCTTCTATTTAATTGACTTTTAGACTCAACGGGGGCAGTAACATACCTGGGTGTATCTAGTGAATTTAAACCCAATTCCTTCTTTTTTTTACATAGGGCCGGGTATTGTTGGATAGTTTTTTTTTCCTTCTGTACATGAAATCATCATTTAAAAACCGCATTTTGTGTTTACTCAGGTTATCTTTGTCTATTATTAAAATGAGTTGGATGATCTGAAACATTTTTGGGTGATAAATATGCAAAAAATAAACTAAATCAGGATGGGTGCAAATACTTTTTCACAGCACTGCGTAGGTTAATCCCGATCTTGAAAAGAAAGCATAACTAGTGGATGGGGGCTATAATCAATAATGTCGTTTTGACCGAGGACACAGGCTTGGTGATCATGTTTCTATATGGCAGTATTTAACATGTGGTAGAATCCACTAGCAAGAATGGGTCTAAACGAAATCCATCAAGGAGGACACATTATTTACCCAGCAAACTCTAGTTAAGGTTGAAAAAAGATGGGGACATACAAGTCATGAAGGTTCAGACAATTAGGATACCCTACGTAATTTAAAGCCTGCATAATGCGAGTGTTTCGAGATTCTGTCTCGCTAACAAATTGCACAAAGCCCTGCAATTCATTGAGCCTCGCTGCATAGCTACACAAACAAGTGCCCACAAGATTTATTAATCACAATGTATTATACCGCACAGGAGTCATACACAACATCCTCCCAGTTGTAACTAGTCCATAACATATAATGTTAAAGGTACTGCAAGCTAATCAATGTCATTTGTCATTGTGACAGGCAGCAGTTTCAGCCACGGTGTTCAAGACCAAACGTGACCCATGTCTGAGGTTCCTGCGGTATTCTGGTTATTTCTAACGGGAACAGACTGCTACAAAATAACAGCTGATTTAGACACTCATTTCAGCAGAGCTACGCAATCCGGTAATAAAAGTCACTGTATAGGCTCGTTTCCATGGGGAACTATCGTAAAATATCACGTTATGTATTTCTGATATTACAAGTATTGTTAAGAATGGAATTGTAGTCACGACATAAAATGCTTGTTCTTCATGTGATGCTAGTTCTGAGTATTGTGCAGCATGTAAGTGAAGAGGTTTGTGTGCTTTATAATTTGTAATTGCCCAAAATATACTAATATTCATACTGTAGATTCCAGGGGATGGCTAGCAAGGGGGCAAGAACACCCTGGGCTGCTCTCATTTGAACATTCTGGGCCACAACTAGAAGCCTTTTTTGTGTATTTTATTTGTATTACACACACAAGTATCTGTATTTTCAAGGATTTTATGCAGTGTTTACACTATGTCTGGATCATTTCCATGTTCCTGTTATGTGATCTGTATTCAAAGTAGCTCATTTTTGGTGGCTTTATGTTGCCTCCCAAATACGTTCCTATAAGCTGGGTTAATGATCCACCAGGCTGTGCTTTCCCCTGGGTCAGATGATGCCATTCCTCCCCTGGTAGATATACTGGTTTATTTTAAACACCTAATATTGACACACATAATATCATATAAGAGTAAGAAAAACAACATTTTCATGCAGAAGACACTTGAAAGAAGGGGGGCATTGTAGACAAGTCACCAAAGGATTAAGAAAGTTCTCTTTTGCGTGCCTAAATTGTAGTATGTGATACAATCAGACAAATTTTGTTTCCCGAGCATCTTGTGGTGTTACCTTTAAATCAAAAGGATGCAACACAGATATATGAACTAGTTCACCCTACCATGTTGTGTATAAGGAAAATTTTGTTTCTTATGCTAGTCAGAAATCGGTATACCCCATCGTATTTATATGCAGCACAACAGCACAGCTTACCAGCTAGAGATGAGATGTTGATTATAACTCCTCCGTGACCTCCATTCTTTTTGTTCATAAGTTCCAAACCAATATAGGTCCCTCTAATAACTGAAATCTGGAATATAAAGCACAGAAACTGGAAATGAGAAATCCTTTTATTACCTCTGAAAAATTGGATTTAGAAAGAAAGGCCACATATTAGATCAGCATTCATAGCTGAAACTGAAAATACCTTGGCATAGTCTATCTACTTTCTATTACTCCTAAGAAAAGAATTTTATAATCGGACCTAGGGGAGTTTATAACAGGCATATGAGATATAAACTGGTTATTGAAACCAGCAGCAGGGGAGGCGATGGTTCCAAATATAACCCAAGTATCACACAGTAATGGTCCATCTAAGATTACAAGCCAATAAGGGCCACTAAAGAGGTTAGTTAATTTCTGCACATAAGAATGATCTTTTGGAGATGTTGTGTATCAATCAGCTGATCCTATGAAAATACACCTATATGTAACACGTAGGTAGCACAGGATCATATACACTATGTTATATGTTATTGACCCCCAAATGGGTTACGCTGCCATTTTTGTTTCAATTGAAATAAGAAACACTGCTGTAGATACATGATCCTATAATCCAAGTAAAATTCTAGGTTAATAACTCGTGTATGTTGGAAGGGGGCTTGGGAGGGCCAAATGACTTCTGACGGCAGTCCTCCAACAAGGCTGCATGAATATGGTGTTAACTAACATGAGGTGTAGTTATTCCATCTATGAAAAATACAGTTACTAGAAATCATTCAAAAGAGTCAGTCCGACAATGGCTGCTCAGAAATGCAAATACCTTTCATGTCTCAACAAAACATGTGTTAGCTTTGTACCTTTTGTTGATACTGTGGTTTATGTATTTTATACACGTGATGACAGCAGGCAGAACATTCTTTTTTATTTCCTTTTTGGAGCACTGTTTAAATATGCCAAAGGTCAATAAAGGATAGAATATATTTTACATGTTTTTCCCTGGATGATTGCCCGCATTTCTTTAAGCCACAAACTAGTTACTTGAGGAAATATCATTTGTAATAGCAGCAAATTGAAAAGTGAAATAATGTATAATCACCAATAGCCATGCAAACTGTAGATATTGTTTCTTTAGTTGGTGCAGAATAAGATGCACTTTGTAACTGTCAGGGACGGCACCAGGAATATTAAGAAGGGCACTGGGTAGAGTAAGGTGTTACGGCTGGCAGTAACCACTACATCTAGCCACACATGATATGCACATTAATATAATAATATGCACGTTAATGCACATGATGGCTGAGTTGTCCCACTAAACGTTTGTGTTGTTTCCCTTGCAAATGCATAGGGGAATTCTGCAGAATCACACCATATACATTTGCTCGTTTCCTCATCACCCTACTTTTTTCCGTACTGGAGATTTTTCAACAGAAGCCCTTTTCTGCCAGTAACTAACTGCTTGAAGAATAATTGTCGAACCATGGAGGAAGAGAAGTGCACATGCAGTGTTGCAGCTTCTACCACAGATAAGTGCTTTATTATTTCTATTTATTTTTTTTCGAAGAATGCATATTAAAGTACGTTAATATTCAAACAAGCTGCTCTGTTCAACATCTGGCACACCAACTGATCTATCCTACAACTACCATCATCTTCAGCACTGTGGACTGCTGGTTGTTCTTACACCAGTCAGATGACTAGAGGTCCTCTAATGCATTTTAAAGGGTTTACTGACCGTTTATCAGCAAGCATATTTTGTTGTCATGAAGCAGTATATAAATATCTCTGTATTTCTCACAACATAATGAAGAATCATTATGGGCATAACGAATGTACATCACAATGTAGGAACTCTCTGGGTCTCAGAGTCTCTGGGCCTAGAGCTGCTTCCCTGAGTCACCAGGTCACTCACTTTCTTCTGTGGGGCAGGGGAGAGGCATAAAAATTCCCAACCAATTCAATGCTATCTGAGGCTGGCTCTGTCCGTATCCACAGATATCCCACCAATCTCATGACCAACCATGCCCCTTGTGTGGCTAGCTTTGTCCCTATGAGAAGCCAATCCCTCATAAGAGGAGAGCTCTTGACAGTGGCGGAACTACCGGGGTCGCGACTGCGACTGGGCCCTGGAGTTCTGCCAGTCAGGGGTGCCCAACTCCTCTGCTCCCCGCCGCTGCTGCTGCCGCCGCCAGCAGCCTCAGCGCTGCCCAGAGTGCAGTGTTGGGCACGTGAGTGTGAGGCGTTTGTCTCGGGTGCCGGCACTCAGCGTGAAGCGCTGGCACACGAGACAAATGCCTCACGCTCCCAACACAGGAGTTGACGGTAAGTGACCTACAAAGGGGGGTAGGGAGGGAGTGGGTAGATTGTGAGAGGAGGGGGTACGGAGGGAGAGGGTAGATTGTAGAAGGGGGGGTAGGGAGGGTATATCGTCAAAGGGGGGTAGGGAGGGAGAGGGTAGATCGTGAGATAGGAAGGGTAGGGAGGGAGAGAGAGGGTAGATTCGTGAGAAGAGGGGGTAGGGAGGGAGAGGGTAGATTGTGAGAAAGGGGGGTAGGGAGGGAGAGGGGAAGATTAGTGAGAAAGGAATAGATGGGTTGGGGGTGGGGGGCCCTTAACAGATTCTCGCACCGGGTCCCTGAGGTTTCTAGTTACGCCCCTGGCTCTTGGTAGCCTGCCCTGGGAAATTCACACGCATCAATATGAACCAGAATTAAATCACAAACATATACTAAATAACCACTGGAACTTTTTTTAATGTTTTTGTTGTTACAATTTTCCTTGCCAGTAGGAACTGTGGATGAAGCTTTAAGGAATACAACACCAGATGATGTTAACAAAATTTCCAATCTGTATACAAACATCTTTTTTTTAGGTATATCTTTTCTGCTTGTAAAAATAACAGCATACTGTATGAAAATGCTATACTCGGCTTTCAAGATATAAGCAAACACCAAATATTATATAAAATCTTTAAGTATTATGTAAACTTTTTTCCCCTGTAACTTGTTATAATCCCTTCTATTATGTGAAAGTTTAATGCAACCAAAAAAACTGTATGCTACCCAAAGCAGAATTACACATGCAGCTAACAGAAATATACCAACTAATTAATATGTTTTTTTTCTTTAAAGCTTTTAAACTGTGACAGGCATTCACTGGATTACCGAGAACTATAAATATGATTTAATACTCTGTAAAAAAAGGGAGGAACCCAAGTAAGCAGAAATGTAATCCATTTTCTACAAGGGATGGGCATATTTACACTAGCTAAGAAGTGATAACAAGCTAACAAATGGACCATCTGACATTGATGGATAATGTATGTACAAATCACATGAAGTATGCAAAATCAAGTAGCTGGTGGATGTTCTACATATGGTTACTAGAAACCATGTAAGTAGGGCTAGTAGATGCTTTCAATGGTCCTTTATATCCCATAAAACACAACAAACATGTTCAAGTTTTGTTTCCGCCAGCTTTGATAGGTGTATTTAGTCATAGACATGGGCTTCTCAACAAAAAAAACATGGTTTTAGTAGATGTTGATGCCACTGGGCCAACATAAGAAAAGGGACAAAGTTACACAAGCTTTCATGACTTTGAAAGATTCTTTCTTCTGGTGAAAAGCCTTACGTGTTCTCCATTTTTCTTATTAATAAAAAACTACTTTAATTTGTTATTCAAGGTGATTTCTTGCTAGAAGATGGAAAAGAAGGCCTTTAATGTCCATTTGTACCAATAAACACTGCACACAAGGAATGTTAAGTAGTTTTAGATAAGAGCTAGAAAAAGACTAAAACAACTGAATGGTGATTGACTAAGAGGTCAATCTAAAAAGTCTGGAAGGTGTCAGTAATAGCTAAAGACATGCCCAGTATGTGCCGAAGGCTATATTAATGATTAAAGGAATAGTAGGTAGCTGGGTGCATCAGCACCTGACAGCAAGAAGCCCTTTACAAACCATTAACCTACTAGTACAGAAGACCACACTCAGAAGACCACACTCAGTCCCACCAGCTGGAGATGGCACAGTCAGTGTGGCACCATTTCCCTACATATCTGCAATAGGCATCACATGGTATGCAGATTCCCTGATCTTACACACTCCCTTCCCCCACCCAAAGAAGAAACATTTAAATTAGCTTTTATATATAGAAAGACAATAAGTAAAATAGGGTTTGATTAAAATAAATATGATTGTGGTGGTGGTGGTGTTACCCAGTGTAAAGCAAAAGGTTGCACCCATCAGTGATTTCACCTTAAAGAAAATATTGTATATTATATTTGTATCCCTTGCTCCACCAGAATAATCCGCCCCCCCCCCCCCCCCCCAACTCGGGTAGTAAACACAATAAAACAGAATAGAATATTAACATTCAAGAGTTAATGCTACAGTTATTTATATAATCCAATACATGATTCTGGAATGACAAGTTTATAATTCAATCTGAAATGTTTAAATGGATTGGCTAAACAAATCAGCTATATGCTTTTGCCAGAATTATCTAGTCTTTTCTGAAGAAAACATTTGTTCTTGGAGCTAGAATATGTTTAGATATTTATCTGTTGACATCTTGAAACTGCTTGTTGCAATGAGCTTTTGTCTTGCCAGCAATTACTGCATCTCTTTGAATGTGTACAGAATTCAGCCGCATACAGGTAGATCTCTAGAGAAATTCTAGTTCTTGCGGTAAGACCACAAACGATTTACATTCTCCAATACAAGCAATATACTGAATTAGCAATATAACTTACCAAGTTAACTTCAATTGTTTTTTGCCAGTCCTTTTCATTGTTCACTCCAGCATTGTTAACCAATATGTCCAACTTTCCAAAATGCTCTACTGTTTTTTGAAATGCATCTAAAAAAGTCAAGTATTAAGATCATGACACATGTTATGTTATACAATCATACAGAAAAAGGATTTTGTTGCAAAAAAGTAACATAAACCTTTACTATTTTTAATATAACTGACTGTTCCCCATTTGCTTACAGCAAGAAGGGGACTGAAATGAGCAGAAGCAGGTACATTTACCCTGGGCTGCTCAAACGTGACCATTTTGGTTGACATCCAAAAGTTGTTCTTGCTATTGGTGGGTTTTTCTTGCAGGGTCTAGAGTAGCAAGAGCTTTGGTAAAGTATTTACACCACAACTTGATAATTTCTATGCTCTAAATGGGGTTTCTATATCACCTCTTTTGGTCAGTGTCTGTCAGACTGGGTTGAATTGAATGCTTGGTAAGTCAATTGGCTTTTGGCTGGATTTCTAGACTATTTGGCTGGACCTTCACTCATCACCAACTGGAAGTTGGCAGTCCTCTCATGCATAGAACATGTTTGATCAGAATGTAACTTATGTGGAAGTTATGAATGTCTCATATGTGTTTATCTATGTTATTTGGTACATTTATACAGCAAGCATTGCATGTAACTTATGTGGAAGTTATGAATGTCTCATATGTGTTTATCTATGTTATTTGGTACATTTATACAGCAAGCATTGCATATGTGAGGCAATTATGGATGACTGTTCCACAACAATATCAATCATCCAATTGCAGCAGATCATGCCATAATTCCTCATAAATGTAATTTAGTTAGTAAAGTACATTATAATTGTCAAAGGATAATTACAGTGGATTATTATATTACAGCTCATACAGCCATGCTATCTTTTATGCAGGTGCTACTGTATTGTTCAATGAACGTTGTATTGTTATTGTGATTAAAAAACTGCACACAATGGAAGAGGATTAGATATTTTAACCCCTTAATGACAAAGCCCGTACATGTACGGGCTCAAACTGCATTGTTTTCAATGGGTTTAGGGACCGACCATTGTCCTTAAGGGGCTAATGATTCTTTGTGTCATAGGAATGTTCAAAGAGTTGCTCACCCCTTGGATACTCAAAGGTTTAATTCTATCCACCTCCGCTTTACCTTTAAGCTGCTTCTCGTCTGTAACATCACACTGAATAAACAAGGTCCTGTGACTTCCAAATTCTTCATCCAGCGAAGCTTTACACTGCTCACCCGCTATGCGATTTAGGTCCACCAGGACCAGCTGTACAGAAAGGACAACCGGTAAATCATGCTTATCCGAAGTTAGATGAAAACAGGGTATAAAAAAAATGGTAGATATGATCACGTAAATTACCTAGAGTCATATCTTTCAATGTAATGTAAATGCAATGAAAGAAGCATTTCTTTAACAAGAGGGTGGTGGGTAAGTGCGGTTTCCTTCAGGACGTATAGGTAAGGTTTAACACAAGAAAGACATTTAATTTTTATCCAAACACACCACCTGCATGGCATTTACCTGGGGGAGTGGGGAAAAGGGGCAAATGAATTTGCAAGATGGACAGCACAAAGGGACCACATAGCTACAATAGGCGATAATGTGCACATGACAAAGAGGTATTACATGTTTTCCTCTTTGTTCAGCCCTAATTCTTATAACAAAGTGTTATTTTCTATGGAAATGTTTAATACTAATGTATCCTCAAAAAACGGTCACTTCAATATTCATATTTTTTGTCAACTGTAAGGTAACACCTTTAGTAAAGAAACACTGTAAAGTGTGTCGTGTACTGAACTGGCTATTGTTGTGTGTAAAGTTGACAAAATTGTTAGCTTTTTCCAGCAAACTTCCATTTTTTTATCGACAAACCAACATAGTGTACCGTGTTAGAGAGGTAAGACATATTGTGGCTTTTTTCCTGTACCATATATCATCACGTACAGATACAGCCATAGCAAGCGTTTTGTATAGTTCTTATTTGCATGTACAAATCAGGATTAGTCACAAAAGGCATGACTTAAGTATAGCAAAGCCCAACCGTATGTAAAATTTGCCTAAGACTTGGTATTGGAAGTTGCTTCACAGTACAAGATAATTAGCCCCTTCCCTGGATGGGTATTTTAATACATATAACAAGGGCCATGAGTGACTTTTCCTCGAAAGCCTTCTTGTCAGGGGCCAGCTCAGACCTTCTTGCAGGAGAAACTGAAAAAAGTCCTTCTGAACACATAGGAATGTTAAGATGTCAAATCTACGCTCCTGCATAGTCCCAGCTTGGTGAATAAACCCCCACACCTTTAAGTTACTGCCTTCAATGAGATTCCTCAGACGTGACAGATAGCAGATAAAAGAAAGAAGTCATATTTTAGGTGTATGTCCAGGCACTACCTCTTTCCACAGATCCCCCCAAACCTATTATTTTTTTTTAAATAGAAACATTGGAGGAATGCCTAGGGGAGACTGGTCTGGAACCCAGATTATGATGTCAGTAAACTCAGGGAACAGAGTGTAGTACATGCTGTATGGAAACAGCAGTGACCTCACCCTTCCCTGGCACTAGCCAGTCAGCAGAAACAAATGAAAACACAAATAGTTTTATAAACCATAAACAGCTTGTTAACATAAACAAAGGTTTTTGTTGCAGGATAAATAATGAATGGGATGCCAAGAACAGAACTGGGAACTCTGGGCTCTCAGAAATGAGAATTTGGACCTTCCATGTTCTTCTTACGTCTGAGAACCAGCTGCAGACGGACCTACTTTGATGTTGGTGTAACGGGAGTGGAGCTGCCCATTGCATTCTGAGCAGATACTTAAGATAGCAGACAGTCCACCCATTTGTCAGGGGACCACAGATATGTGCTGGAGGGCGAGTGATAGTAATGGTATGAGGGCTGAAGTGGGTGATAAAACATAGTAAAGAGCAAACATGCAGAGTGGCAGAAAGATAAATGCGGATCAAGAGCAGGGAAGAGAAGGTCTGTGAGCTGCTAGTGGTCATCAGATAGATACAATGAGTCATTCAAGGGACTAGATGGGCTCAGTAGGATTCCTATTATAGACACACGTCAGATCTTTGAGATTTAGGGTTACTTAAAACCGATAATATTACTACAGGTAAGTCAGATAAGAAACTGTTTTCTTGTGTTCGAGAAAGGCAACACTCAAAAAGTCATTCAGTGTTACTGGACCTAGTTACCTTGAATGCCCAAAATACGGAACCGGTTTGTAAATACTGCAGAGTTATGTAAAGAATGTAATACTGAATCCTTAATACTATAAGGGGTGGTGTTGGCTTAATACAACAGATAACACTGATTTTATACAAGGGTGGAAAACAGCAGAAGACAAACTATTTAAAAATGGAAACATAGAATTTGACAGCAGATAAGGACAATTTGCCCAACTAATTCTCTGTTTTTTTGTTCCTGTTTTAAAGACTTAAACATTAATCAATACTTGATCTCATCTTAGAGAATGCATGTTTAAATGTCCCTTATTGTGTTAAACTGTACCGCTTCTGCAGGGAGGCTGATTCATGTATCTCCCACTCTCTTAGTAAAGTAATTACATAACATCTAAGCCTCTGACCCTCCAGTTTTAGGTTATGACCACTTGTTCCGACATTTCTCCTCCTAACTTCCCTCTTGTAGTTTGTTAAATCCATTCACATATTTAAATGAGGCATGTGTGTCTTTAAATGCTGGTGCCAGAAGACCTGTCTACCTTCTGCTAAAACAAGTTTGTATTTGACAGCAGTTGCTTCTAGGCGTGCAGAAAGCAGCGTGTGTGACTTCATGATATTCTAGCCATTGGTGCTATTGAGTACCCAGCTTCTGATCATAGACCACTCTATTATAATGAAAACTCCTTGATGTCTAGTTGTAAGCAAACAACCAGAACATACCCTGTTAACATTTATATTTAACGTAAGACGTGCGACTTTGCACAGTGTAATCCTAAATATTATTTCATATTGATATCTTACAAAGATATATAAAAGTTCAACTTAAAATTCCAATCTATAGAACTTTATAGATCTGATAATAGGGTCATTCAGTTTACTGATGGAATACAGAATTAATATTTATTTGCTTATTAACACAAATGATATAACCTTTAGGTACACCAGTTGTTTGAATAAACATACTCACTGTATTTATACATGGGATATTCCGCTGGCTACTAGTTGCGATGCACATGGATAAATAAATAAGTATAATAGTTGAAATATTTATTGATTTCCTTAGCGCCAACATATTCTGCAGCACGGGACGTTTGTCATTGTTTATCAAGGCACTCAGAGGGTTAACCCGGTTTGTGCCTAGCAGGCTTGCACGTGTTATATTTCATAGTAAATATATATATACTGTTTATATGGAAGAAGAAACTGCGCTGGAAAAGTAGGGTTTATGCATAAATCTGTCTTCGGCAACTGGTTTGATCCTAATAACGGAAGTATTTGTCATTGTCCCCGTATCTGTAACTACCCCAGACTATGACAATTTGCTGCACTGCACCTTTAACTTTAAAAAGCTTAAGGCATCTATAGTCCTTAGATGAAGTCATCCTGGAGATATTTTTTTACTAGACTTTTAAAACTATAGACAAAATAATGCATATTATAAAATGATAAATTTGATTTCAGTTTGAATTATAAGATGATAACTTTGCATTGTTAGTCCTAGATCCCTGTTTTAGAGTTGCCTTTATATATATCGCAAGTCCCTGTCCAATAACACTGTTGTATTTTTAGCTGTACTCCGCTTGTGACGCTGCGCTATGGTAAAAGCATTAAAGTGATCTGTGCAATTGTTTCTGTGTGATTGACAGGTATAGATGGACAGTGCATCCTTACCGCAGCTCCCTTGTGAAGAAGTTCCACCACCATCGCTCTGCCGATGCCCTGGGCTGCCCCGGTCACAAAAGCCACTTTTCCATTTAGGTACATGGTAAATGAGTTGGGTCCACCGATGCCTTGAAATGACTTTGATTCCTTCAGTGAGACAAACTTTCAAGCTCACACGCCAGCACTGCAGGCGCTTTTAAGCTCAGAGCCCTGCTGTCCCCTTCCAAGCTGTATGTGTATATGTGTGTGTGTATGTGTGTGTGTGTGTGCGTGTGTGACCAGGCTGTTCTCTGTCAGCTTCTGTGCCTGTCCTCCCCCTTCCCTTGGAGTCCGTAGTGTGTGTTATCTGTCTGTTTTCCTCCTCGGCTTCAGTTTCTCTAGCAGTGGGCGGGAATAAACTGAGCTCAATACCAAATGCGTGTTATAGGTAATCAGTTTCTGCAGTGATCTTACCTGCCCCTTAACTCTTTCATCACTAAGGTGTGAACCCGCTAAGATAAAGAAAGGAAAAATCCTAATTACTTTTCTGCGTGTTTGCCTGCGTCACGTTCTGTGTCCTTTACTTAAGTGCCCATTCATTTTTCTGTTTGCCAACTTAATAACACTTCGGTACTTCCCTTTCATTCACGTCCTTGGCTATTTTTTTTTTTTATCTCTGTGTCGCGTTGTGCTGGTTCCATTATCCCTCTGAGGATTCGTTCCCGATTTTGCATACAATTATTTTAAAGAGGAAGGCAGTAATGGAACTGTAAGTGTTAACTTTAGATATATTTAGCAACAGTGAGATTAAGTTAAAAAAAAATAACTAGTGCAATGTTTTAAAATGGTCCATTCATAATAGGACGTTATCGGGGACAATGCACTGGTTGCTATAGTGATAAGACTTTTTAAACTTTTTTTTTAACAAAGCTTCTAATGTGCACGAAGTAGCATGTGCTTATACTCAAGACGGTAAATGATCACCAGAAATGATTTTGGTACAATGTCCTATTTTATTGGTTGCCAAGGTGATGCATTTTGAAAACTTTGCTCAGGATTACTGTTTCTACGACCATCTAGGTTTATTTTCACACGCTCATTATTTGGTGCTTGGTCCAGGCCCCTGGTAATTATCGTAGCTGAATGCAAATGGCACATGTATGATTGTGGGTGAGTGCTGTATGTATGCAATTTGGGGGTGGGGGTCCCAAGAGGATAAAGGATGCCCTTTTGGTGACCTAGGTCAGTGCCACTTTTGTAAGATGACACACAATCACGTACTTCCCACCCTCCCCATATTTAAGAAAATAAAGATCTAATAATTTTGCTTTTCTTTCCTTACTGGTCAAACGAGTTGTAAGTTACGGAGATTGTGGTGGTGTTAAGGAAGGTAAGTTGGGCTCAATCCTCCCCTGACCTCTGTTATGGTGTGGTCAATGACCTTGGACGTGCCCACCGAGGTTAAGGTTGGCTGGTGATTGGCATCGGAGGAAGCTGTGAGTTTTATTTGATGAGGGGGGGTGAGTACCTTCTTCTTGTATTGTGGTAACCGGAGTTAGATTTGTATGTTTCGGTCTTTATTCTTTCCTGTTGGTTATTTTGTTAACTGTACAACATTTGATTGCTCTTCTTTTAACTCCATAAAATCTGTCCTTGTGTATGTGGACTCATTAGTATTATACACAACGCTCTAGGCGACATCTGTAAAGTAGGGTGACCACCGCCATCTTTTTGCTACTGTTGTCTCTGTCTATGCAATGAAACTTACTCCAGTAAACACAGTTACAGAAAAATAATGTATAGAAAACCAATAAAAGGAGCAAGAAAAAAAGTCCCATCCATCACTTCAGACAGATTCTTCAAAATTCTTCAATCAGCCCAAGGGGCCCTTGCCAGTCTTCCCCTGCCTGCAGCCAAACAAACATGCAAGCATCAAATCCACACAGACTGACTGCATAGAAGCCAAAACAAACTCACTGTAGCCTTGATTCATTGTATTATTTGGATCAGTATAATCAGGGTTACATCGTCGCACAACATCATTTCACAGGCTACACAATCAAAGCACACTGGGTGTGCAGCAGTATGCTGGTTGAGTGCAGTGCACCTATGGCTCGTGACTCGGGGCAGCCCCAAGCAAATCTGTGTAGTTTAGGGTTTTTAAAAAAATATACATTTACTTTAAAATACCTGTTTTGCTTAGTAAAACCTATTGTGAAACAAAAGTATATAAAGGGATAACGACACAATATCACTATTTTTTGATAGTTACAATGTCATGTTGTAGTCCCAAATGCACCTAAAACTAGAATAAATTGTATAAAATTCATTATATTTTTGAGCTGTTAAATATATTTATTTCCACGGTTAGATTCTCTTATTAGAATGCATAAAGTAAAGGTTTCAAAAAGATTTAGAGCTCAGGAAATACTTCATAAAAAAAAGTTGCCTTTTCTGACGATTTTAGGAGGCTTTCCGAACTAGAACAGTGTTTTTTTCCCCCGTGAAGTGACACCTTTATTATAAGTGATGATTTGCATTCCTTTCCTGTTTAAAAGAGCTTCAGGGCATTACTTTTCAAGCTGAGCAAAAAAAAAGTTAAACATGACCAACCTTTTTGACTCATTTAATTGTGCTAGTTTTAATTGCTACTAAAAATCAAGCTAGAACGTAAGATTTTCAGTCCTACTAATGATATGGGAATATTGCCATAAACTCCTCCTATACCAGTTATTCAAGCACTGTCAGAAGAACACCTGCCTGAATTTAGAACAAATTGGGGGTTACTCATAAAGGGTTTAAGTTCACCGGTATCACTTGTTTTATTTCCTTCTATGCAGTCAAAAGGTATGGTGGGGACAAGATAGGATTTTTTCCCCCAAATTGCTATCCTGCAATATTGTATAAACTCACAGAAAGGAATCGGTTTTCAGTTATATATATATAGTTATATATATATATATATATATATATATATATATATAGTTATATGATGGTCTGCAACATGTGAAATGCATGTGTCCTAGAAAAAATGGACAATGCCACAATGTTACCCTAGGGTAGGACATGAGACATGGATGAGGTGGAACTGTAATGGCTAGAATATGTGTATATTATAGCAACTCCAACAACGTTGAATTGATGCTTATATATTAACCTCTACGAATCTGTCTTCTCTTTAATGTTCAGATTTGGTTGGTTACTTAGAATTGAGATAAATTGTTAATAAAAAATGCCATTATCACAATTTGGCTTGTCATCTGCAAACCAATTGTTCTCTCAGCTTTTGACTTTGTTGTGAAGAAATGTAATTTTCATTGGAGCATAACTTAATTTTAAAATTAAGTGGAATTATAGCCATGCTAAAAAAACGGAGGACAACAAACTATGACAACTGATGTGGCTCTAATGACCAATGTGACCAATTTATAGACTAGTACAGTTGAGATCAAGTTGTCTGACATCACTGGGTCCATGCTGATAAATGAATTGCAGTAGGACTATTAACTGTGTCAGTACACCTGAGGAAGCCTAGCTGTTGATGAAACGTGGTGCGTGCTTTGTACCTTAAACAAGAACATTGGACTGAAAGACTATTGCTAATTCAGACAATCCTGTGACTAAAGATTGCCATTTCAGAGCATGGAATTACACATGTTTCAATGTAAGATTGAATTTATTGTGAAAACTTTTCTCAGATACTGCTGGTTCAGAAAATTCTTCTTTTTAGGCATATCGTGCGTAATGAACTGCTCCTAAAATGTTCCTGTAGAGTACCCTGTCAACTGCGGCTTTAGTGACTAAACCCCAGAGAGAGAGAGAGAGAGACAAGCCAGGTAATGAGAATTACTGCAAGCTCCTTTCCCTGAATGTACGCTGTATTTCTTCTTCAGTGTCATTGCATTACTGATTATGTCTTATTTACAACTATGTGTTGTAGATGAGATGTAACATTTTACTTAGGTAATTTCTAAAAGGCCAACTGGTGGTTTTCCTTTCTCTGATCAACTGAGCGTGTCTCCTCCAATGATTTATCAAAGTAGTGATATTTCATCAAAGATGGATCAACACATTAAACAACATAATACTGTTTTGGTGAGGTGTTTTTTTTCTCCAACTCCCATACATTATAGTGAATAATCATCTTTTTGTTAATATTTAGACCATGAGATGAGGTTTGAAAATCTGCGACAGAATAGCAATCAATACTTTATTTACAATCATTCATTTGAAATTAAAAATGGGGAAATTATAAAAAAAAAATACAGGTATTCTATACCAGCATTCATAAATACGGGGAGGCTTTGTTAATCATGATCATGACTTAAAGATTTCACAACCAACCAAACTGTGATTCAGAAATGACTGCCTTGGTTTATGTTATTTCTGTTTTTCTAGTGTTCTTCTTTTTATTTTTAGCTTCCCTTCTTTTTATATTAATTTTTGTAGCTTATTTAAAAATACACAATAGCAGGTGTTTTATTCTGCATGGCAGGGACATAGAGACCATTCCCTCCAGGTTCCCACCACTAGCACTCCAACGAATGGAACTGCTTTCAACTCAACTGCTACGACTTTATTTCATCTGTTTAATATAGTTATTTCTGTCATGTTTCCTCTGTCGCTTCACTTTGTTAAAGAGGAGACAGTTTAAGTCTTTCCTGGTATTTTTTAATAGCAAGGCCCACATCCAGTTGTAGCAGCTCTTTTTTGAATTCTCTCTATTTATCTTTCTGAAAGCTGGAACTAATATTCTAAAATTAGGTCTCCCTAGTGATCTGTAAAGTGGCGGTAGGACATCTTTGTATCCTGCTACTGATACCTCTGCCAATACGATCTAGCCTTATTATACTGGCTTCTGCTGTTTAACTGCCTGTTCACCTTCAAATCTTTTAAAATAACAACTCCCAAGTCCATTTCGTCTCAATTAATTGTCAAATATGTTTTCCTTGAAATAATGATATAGCTTCCAAAAAAGAATTGTCCTGTTTGATCATGAGGGTGACATAAGAACATCATATCTTCTGACAATTAGCAAACCAAAACCAGAACTCTCCTGCCAACCTCTGTTTCCCTCATCAAAAAAAGAAAAATGAAAAGTAATTGGGGAAAAAAAATCTAAAAAGAAGAGTAAATATAGGGCCCTAGTGATATCAGAAAGATCACTGGGTTCAGCAAAGACCCCAACACAACCTTTAGTCATATGGCACTGTTCTCTGATGAGGGCAATGCAAAAAAGTAAAATAATAATAAAGCAAAAAATAACAACCAAAAACTTTAAAAATGTTAGAGAAAAAAAATCTCAATCTCTTTTACACTGCATAGTAGACTTGTGCATTCGTATTCGGGCGAACCAGAAAACGAACACGAAGGGTGCATTTTCATTGCTCAGCCCGAATACTGAACATACGAACATGGCGCCAGCAAAACGTATACGAAGACACACAACACAATGAATCTTCGCGTTCGTCTTTGTTTACTAATCCCCCTGGTCCCTCCCCCATCTATATCTACACAGCATTGCAGGGGTTAACGGAAGTGGAAATTCGTAGGTTCGCTGTCAGAAATTAAAGGGCCTTGCAAACGACTCTATTAGTTGCCTGCAGGGGCCTCCTCTGGCATCAATCAGTGACCAATAAAGTTTGTTTCCCTAGCAAAAGTACTAAAAATGCCTTGCTCCATTCTTGTGTGAAAAAATGTAAAACAGAATTGCTCTTAAAAGGTTTATACATTTAAAATGTGCACTGTTTGTAGTGTCACAGACAGGGCTATCACCTGAGCCAAGATATGGGAGTATGGGCTTGAAAGGGTTAAACGCCAACCAGACTTATGGTGTTTTTCCTGCAAGGCACGCAACCACCACAAATCCCAAATGCTCACCCCCAAAATTCCCAGCGTAAAAACAAGCTGCCACCACCAAGAACGTTAAAACCGGACTAAGATATCTATATAGATAATCCCTTAGTAACATGATAATATAAAAAGGCTGAACTTGATAAGTGAACAAAAGACAGTATAAAGTACACAGTACTGGTACACAAAAATGCATATAAAAAGACACTTAAACATAAAAGCAAATATATAAACAGTTCAAGATAAAAAGGATAAAACAAAGTATCATAACGTATTTGTGAACCATGGAGCCTTGAAGTTGTGATTGTGTTGCCCAAGGCCGGCTTTTAGGTGTTCAGGCTCCCTGTGTGGACTACTCCTCTGGCGTCCCCCGCACTACAAAAAAGAAAGGGAAAAAATCTTGTAACAAACAACTAGTTTTAGTTAGAGTGCAAAAAGTACAATAATATTTAACTGGAAGCACTGGTAACAATAAAGTGCGCTAAATACGCTCCCTAGAATCCAATCACTCCCTCTGCTCCCAAAAAATATTTGCCACACTGACTGCAGATTAGGGGAAGACTGTGAGAGTCAGTCCAGTTAACACATTATGTGCCAAGCCCAAGCATGCAGTGGCAAGACATGTAGGTTATGTCATGTGGCAATGAAGAATAAATCTACTGTGGTGCATTTGCTTTACATACCAGAGAATGTTTTCTAGACGGAACAGCACTTCTAATATCTTTATGAGATGATTTTTGTTTCTGGTGGCATACCTTGATATAATAGCTGAGTGTATGTAAAGGTCATGGAAAAGAAGTCCAACCTGCAGTTTTATTACATGTTTTATTTGGTAAGGGCAGAGCGTTCTTCATGAATTATGTAAACACTGTATGTACACTTTGCCATTATTATGTGTTTTTTTTGTTTGTTTTTTTTTAGATGCCATGATACTGGTATATTTCCTTCTAAACCTCTACTAAACATTGATTTTTCCCAGTGATCTTATAACAGTGGTGTGGGTAGGGAAAAGTTGACATAGTTATTAATAATTATTAGTTATAATTATTTTGTACTGTTTTCAGTTACTATGTGTGAGCATATATGCTGTAATCTTTGATTTGTATTGAAAAGAGGTTTTGTAATTTTTTGCCTGGGAGTAAGCCCAGCTAAGTGACTCAAAAACATTCTATCCCAAAAACATATATGGCATAGAACCAATAGAGAGTATACAAAGATAAGGTTGATAGTGTGAATGCAAGTTATTGAAGGTGGCTATAGGTGTAGGTATAGAAAAATAACTGAAACACACAAAAAAACCAAAATACTGTTTGTGGCTCAATTACTTCCTTTATTAGAATATAGGTTCACATACAATTTGCTGTTGATAACGTAGTGAATAATGATAATAGGAGCACTTTGCATGCAATGGTTTGACCAGCGATGTATCATGGCTGTACCAAGAGGAGCAACCAAGCCTAGCCTACCCCACCACTATCTGTGGCCACCCTGACCAATACTGAGCATAGTGTATAGGGTAGGGTATCATCTCCTTGTGCACTGTATTTTTATTTTCAACTATATATATAGATTCAAGTTTTTATTCAGCAGATCCTTCATGACATTACAAGAAAAAAATGTAATGAAGTCAATGACATATCGGAACAACGCTGGGTGGAAGACTCCTAGGAGGCCGTGAGGGCTAGTTGTGCACTGTATTTTAAGGTTGCCTGATGCAGAGTAAATTCACTAAGTAGGTTGTGCCACCTAGGCACATTATTCCATAGTGTGTCAGGGCTTGTTACATGGGAGCCAAAAGGATGATCTACCCCCAGTTATGCAGCAAAAGAGCTACCACTAGACTACAGTGATATCAGCTCAAAATGTCCTTACCATTTATAGTACCTTTAAAATGTGCAGTCAGTACTGCACCACTATAGTATTAATTATTAGACTTGTGCATTCAGTTTAATGAAAAACCTCACCGGAATTTTGAGTTGCATTCATTCTTGCTTAGATGAGTCATCTGTCCCTCTCGCACATTTTCTGAGATTGTTGACAGTAATTACAAGATGTTTCTGGGGTAAAGCCAGCTTAAACAAGCTATGATTAGCATTGTTGGCTGCATTCCCAAAAAATGTTGTCAAGGTTCAAAGTGGGTAAATGTGAGAAGCATTTAGAGTCCAATCTAACAGATACTGCTTATTAAGTATTAGCAAGTGCAAAAAGATAGTTAACCATTGCAATCATATCTTTAATGATCACTCTAAAACTAAACCTCACTGCACAACTAAATAAAGTTAGTTTTACCTGGGAAATACAGAACGTTTGTTCTACATACGAATATGTAAATGCATAACAATAAGTGTCCTCAGTAAAAATGCATCTAAGCAGTACACAACTGTATCACCTAATCATCACCTAACCAGCAAAACCACTTAACCAATAATGAGTTTAACATTAAAGACTCAGAATTCTAATTTGATCTGTGAATCAAACGTCTGGGATCTTAGCCAACTCAAATGCTGATTGAAGTCTAATATTCCCAGACCTTAAAACAGTTGCGGTGACTGCATTGAGAGGGCTAAATTTCCTTTCCATCTGCAACAGGATGGAGCCTCCACACCATGATGACAACCTCTCCCCCCATTCCTCTAATTGAGGGAGATGGTCTGTGCTGAGACTACTCCATGTTGCAGAAGTACACAGAAGTGGCCAAGATAATGCAGGGTACAACCAGGAGCAGTTGAGAGATGGGAGTAAAAGAAGAAGAAGGTAAAGAACATGAAGAAGAACTGCACAGAAGGAGACAGAGAAGCAGAGACATCAAAACAGTTGGCTAATAAGATACAGAGGACATGAGAGAGAAATAGAAACACAATAGAAGTAGAATGCACAAGTCTCATTCAAAATACTTTGCAGTGAATGGCTGCCTGGATCCCATGCACATCACCAAATTCTGGGTGATGCTTTACCATGCTTTTAATGTAGCTATCTTAAGTTATTGCTTGTTTCTTGGTCAGTTTTGTCTTCAGCAAGTGAAATGCGTGTTCAATTGGGTTTAGCTCTAGTGACTGACTCAGCCATTGAAGAATATTCAAATTCTTTGCCTTGATAAACTCTTTGCTTTTGCAGTATGTTTTGGATCATTGTCCATCTGTGCTGTGAAGCGCTAGCCTATCAGTTTTGCAGCATTTGACTGAATCTGGGCTGAAAGTATACCACTTCAAAATTCACCATGTTATTTCTGTCAGCAGTCATATCATCAATAAACACTAGTGACCCAGTTTAATGACCCCCCATATGACAATGTCCCATATGTGGCCTTTGAGCCCCCAAACAACCCAACAAAACTATGCATGGGTGGTATCACTGTACTCAGGAGGTGTTGCTGAACATATTGGGCTGTTGTTTGGCATTGACGTATACCAGGAGCTATAAATTCATACCTGGAGTACAATGTGTATAAAAACCCACAAAAATACCACCACAAACTTTGACAAAGGCTGGTGGTAGAATTAGTGTATGGGAACTGAATACCAGGATATGAAATACCCTGGGGTGTCAAAATATATATTTTGATTTGGTAAATTGAATTGGCTGACTGCAAAGATGTCCCAAATAGGATATGGGGGCAGGATGGTCACGTTGAAAAACTGAAATGCGCATACCCCAAATGTAGCCTTTTAGACACATACCGGGAGCTGTAACCTCAAACCTTAAGTACAATGTGTGTGAGGAAAAAATGCAAAACAAAATAATACTACAGTTTGGCTAGTTGTTGAATAGCAAGTGAATGGAAAGAGGTAAAATACTAGCATTTTAAATACCCTGGGGTGTTTTCAAACATATATGGTTTGATGTGGTAATTTGAACTGATGGGCTTCATTGATGGTTCTGACAAATGGTTCTATTTCAAAATGGTTTGGAAATACCAACATGCTACTTGTGCTTAAAAAACAACATAAAAACATTTGATATTGTGTTATATTAGAATCTATTCACCATGTTATTTTCATTAGCTTTTGTACACGCGTAAAAGATTCTTCAAATAAAAGTCAGAAAAAGTGTTTTTTAAATTTTTCAAAAAATGTCATGATTATTTTTAATAGTACATTAGATGATATAAGTAAAATAAGGGCATCTAAAGAAAACCCATATATATATATATATATATATATATATATATTATATATATGTATGATTTGTGTAGGAACACTTAAGGATAGAGAAAAAAAGTTCAAAGTAAACAGCTATACAGCAAAAAAAATTAAAATTGCCATTGCCATTGACAGGGTTAATGAAACTTTGGGATATGCAAACTATTAGCCTTACCCACAATGAACCAGAAACCAAGATAATTACAGGTGATGGAAGTAATTATGGTAAGCTGTTTTCACAGTACTTTTGACCAATGACCTATCCAAACAAAAACACTGAGGGGTTGTCATCTCATGATTTATAATTATTTAACCTAACATATAATACAGGTTCTGTCACGACATTCTGTTGTTGGGTGTTTGAGGCAAACCCAGTATTATTACAGGGGAGTTTCCAAAATACATGAATATCATCATGCCATGGACAATGACAGTGAAGTTGCAGTACTAAAAAAAGAATATTGTGTTAATCTGTGTCCTATCACAAGTAAGCTATACCTTTCATAGTTCTTCAAAGCAACACAAATTATCTGTATAGTTAAACCATAGTTGTAAACTACAAAAATTTTAAATAGTTCTTCCAACTTTCAGAATAATCCAAATACCATCATGGTCACCATCAGGCCCGGACTGGCCATCGGGCACACCGGGCATTTGCCCGGTGGGCCGGGCCACGGCAGGGCCGCATCGACTTAGGGGCTGATGGAGCTGCAGCTCCAGGCCCCTACC
>VKOC01047658.1:0-25875 GCA_009364415.1 Spea multiplicata
CACCAAAAAAAAGGAATTAAAAGATTCTGCAACATTCTGTTACTTTGCATTTAGAATACTTAACTAATATGGCTCCTCCTAACTGAGGACTTTAACTGCTAGGTTGCCCAAGACCCATAGTGTCAGCCGATTATGACTTCTGCACATCAACACTGGCTTTTAGTAAATTGGAACTGCACCTTCCTATCTTTAATCAGAACAAATCCCTTATAAGCATCTGAGAGTGAAGAGTATCTACTGTGCATCCCATGAACCAATGACATTGTGTTTGACAATTGTGGTCAGCCAAGTGATAGTTGCATCATGGGAATTCAACAGTAGTAGTTGACGTAGATGTTGACTATACTTTTTGTATATGTGCCTCACCTGTGTCACATTAATAAGAGAAGATAGCATTACTGGCTTATTAGTAATGACATATTTTGACATTCATTGCCCTAGGCCTGATCAAGTGGTTATCATCCTCCCTGGTGAGCCACTGCCAGACCAGACCAGACAGTTCTTAGCCAACACGAACCCTTGTGCAGATAAGAACCGAAAATTAGATTGGGCACCAGGGGGCTCTTCGTGTTCGTCTTCGTGCTCGTCTTCGGGGAAAAAAAAATCTTCGTATTCCGCGAATATTCGCCCGTTCCTGTCTTCTCTTCGGGCGAATATTCGCGGACATTCTTCGTGCTCGTTTAATCTTCGTTTTTCTCCTGGTTGCCTAGCAGGGGTTAATACGGGGTTAATAACACATCACAGCAGCAGCAGCTGCCGTGAAGGTACGTGTGTGCAGCTCTATTGGTCGTTTCGGCAGGGGGCTGGTCTGGCATCAACGAGTGAATTGCAGAACTGCAGAATGCACTTCATTCGTTGATGGCAGGCGAGCTCCCTGCCGAAACGACCAAAAGAGTTGCACACACATACCGAGGTGTACTGTCCATAGATGTTTAATAAAAGAATAGGGAATATTGTACATTTTTAAATTGATTTTGGACCACTTTACATGCCTAACATTTGCTACCTATTTACAATGGCATACTTTGCAACAGCCCAACTTACTTACTGGACAGGACTGGAAAATAGCAGGACTGTCCACCAAAATCTTGGGTGTGTTGGCAGGTATGCTGATGGAAAAATGTTGGACAAGAACTAAAAAATAGCTTAGGGTTAATGTACGGTTATGTTTAAGATTAGTAGCAGTGCACTGGTTTGGTTAAAGATGTATTATGTCTAAATAATAATAATTTAATTTTAATGTTTTTTTTTAAAAAAAAATAGGGGTTTATTTAAATGTATTTTAAAGTTAGATTTATTATTTAGTACTTGATTATATTTATTAAATGTTTATAGTAGCGTTACCTACCGAGCTATAACTACCTATGTGTATTTGCATTTTGCATACCTAGTTTAGCTAAATTAGATGGGACAGGACTGGAAAAAAGCAGGACTGTCCCTGAAAAAGTTGGTTCTGTTGGCAGGTATGTGGATGGAAAAATGTTATAGGGTGAAGTGTGAGTTATAGTGTTAATGTAATGCTATTAGTGAGTGAAGGCCAGGGCAAATAACAAGGAAAAGGTCCTTGTGTTTTGTGCATTGTAAGTGTGTGTGTATGTGTGTTATGTGTGATGTCACTTTGTGTTATATGTGTTATATGTGTTATTGTGTGTGTTATGTTTGGTTGGTTGTGTATCAGAAGGAAAATAATGAAATGGAAAAGGAAATGGGAAAGGCAAATGAGTGGGCAATTGGCGACCCGCTCACCTGTTTCACCCCAGGGCAAAGCACCCAAACACTGTCAGTCTTAGACGTTTGGCAGCAGACTTCCAGAGTTCAGACACAAGGCCCTAGCGTAAGCTGGCCACTCCGGCGGAGGTAGCAGGCGTTGCCACACCGCAGACAGAGGCAGCCAGGGGGGAGAAACTGCCCTTACCATTAGGGACATTTTGGGCATGACTCTAGCCAGGAAGCGAACTGGCAGAGAAGAGATGCTGGCACCACCACCAGCAGCATTGAAAAGGAAAGGCGAATGAGTGGGCAATTGGCGACCCACTCACCTGTTTCACCCCAGGGCAAAGCACCCAAACACTGTCAGTCTTAGACGTTTGGCAGCAGACTTCCAGAGCTCAGACACAAGGCCCTAGCGTAAGCTGGCCACTCCGGCGGAGGTAGCAGGCGTTGCCACACCGCAAACAGAGGCAGCCAGGGGGGAGAAACTGCCCTTACAATTAGGGATATTTTGGGCATGACTCTAGCCAGGAAGCGAACTGGCAGAGAAGAGATGCTGGCACCACCACCAGCAGCATTGAAAAATTGGAAAGGCGAATGAGTGGGCAATTGGCGACCCGCTCACCTGTTTCACCCCAGGGCAAAGCACCCAAACACTGTCAGTCTTAGACGTTTGGCAGCAGACTTCCAGAGCTCAGACACAAGGCCCTAGCGTAAGCTGGCCACTCCGGCGGAGGTAGCAGGCGTTGCCACACCGCAGACAGAGGCAGCCAGGGGGGAGAAACTGCCCTTACCATTAGGGACATTTTGGGCATGACACTAGCCAGGAAGCGAACTGGCAGAAGAGAGACACTGGCACCACCACCAGCAGCAGCATTGGGAAAGGCGAATGAGTGGGCAATTGACGACCCGCTCACCTGTTTCACCCCAGGGCAAAGCATCCAAACACTGTCAGTCCTTGGCGTTTGGGAGCAGACCTACAGAACTCAGACACAAGGCCCTAGCGTAAGCTGGCTACACCGGCGGAGGTAGCAGGCGTTGCCACACCGCAGCAAGTGCAACCAGGGGGGAGAAACTACCCTTACCATCAGGGACATTTGAGGCATGACACTAGCCAGGAAGCGAACTGGCATTGAAAGAGACACTGGCACCACCACCAGCAGCAGCATTGGGAAAAAGGCGAATGAGTGGGCAATTGACGACCCGCTCACCTGTTTCACCCCAGGGCAAAGCATCCAAACACTGTCAGTCCTTGGCGTTTGGGAGCAGACCTACAGAACTCAGACACTAGGCCCTAGCATAAGCTAGCTACACCGGCGGAGGTAGCAGGCGTTGCCACACCGCAGCAAGTGCAACCAGGGGGGAGAAACTACCCTTTCCATTAGGGACATTTGAGGCATGATTTCAGCCAGGAAGCGAACTGGCAAAAGATACTGGCACCACCACCAGCAGCAGCGTTGGAAACTGAAAAAGGTGAATGAGTGGGCAATTGACGACCCACTCACCTGTTTCACCCCAGGGCAAAGCATCCAAAGACTGTCAGTCCTAGGCGTTTGGGAGCGGACTTACAGAGCTCAGACACTAGGCCCTAGCGTAAATTGGCTACACCAGCGGAGGTAGCAGGCATTGCCACACCGCAGCAAGTGCAACCAGGGGGAGAAACTACCTTAAACATTAGAGAGAAAAAATTTAACTTTCCAAGCTAAGAGCTGGGTAACCCAATTTGGGCAGATTGAATTTAAGAAAGGCAATCTGCTCCATCAGATGAGGTGCCATGCGTGAGCGCTGTGGACTCAGTATGTTTCCAGTCATAGAAAACACGCGCTCACTTTGAACAGTGGTTGGCGGACATGATAGAAGCTGCTGCGCAACCCATGAGAGTGCAGGCCACACACTCTTCTTTTCATCCCAGTAGCTAAGAGGATCAACATTAGGCGCAGAAGGAACTTCACAGAGGTAAAGTTTGACCATTTCAGCAGCACTACTCTCCTTTCTGCTGCTAGCCCTGTCAGATGGTCCAACTATACTGCCAAGTGCCTCTTCCCAAAACGCAGCTGCTCCACTCAGCTGTGTTGTGCTGCTTGTGGCACTGCTGCTGATGCTGCTGCTAGGGGTAGCAGACCACATCATCTCTTCCTCCTCCTGCACCTCACCCTCCTCGGACAGCATTCCCATTTTACGCTGCCAGTCACGCACCTTGTTGACCAATTGCTCCCGGTAGCTACTGAGAACATTGAATTTCAAAGCTAGCTTTCCCTTAATTCTTGGATCACAAAGGCACGCTAGCATCATTTCGGGACTCTCTTCCATTCGTTTGCGAAGGTGTACTTTTAGCAGATCCTTCAGCTTCCTGACTATGGCTGCTACGTCAGGATGTAGAGTGCCACCTTGAACAGCCTCACGGTTTTCAAGGAACACATCCATCTTGCTGCCTAGATGGGAGAACACTGGAATTACCTGGGCCAGACTGGCAGTGTTTGAGCTTAAATTTTCTGTGGCATCCCTGAATGGCTTAAGGACTGCCACTAGCTGGGCGATCACTGTCCAATCCTCCCTATTCAATGGAGATGTAATCCCAATATTGTGCTCTGAGGCAAGATTATGGATTGCCCTCTGCTGCTCCAAAATCCTCTCCAGCATGTCTAACGTGGAGTTCCACCGTGTACTGACATCCTGACGTAGGCAGTGTACGGGAAGACCTGACCTCTCTTGCTCTTCCCTCAAAAGTTGGCTAGCCTTAACACTATGGTGAAAGTGCCCAGCGATCTTTCTGCAGCGGGACAGAACTACTGCTGCCACATTAGTTCCTTCTGACATTGCTGCCTTCACTACAAGATGGATGATGTGGGCTGCACAGCGCACACCAACAATATGACCATCTCGCAGCGCTTTCACCATATTGGCACCTCCGTCAGTTACCACAAAACCAACTTCAACATTGGTGCCCGCCTCTGCTCCCACCCAAAGGCTAAACATTTTCCTAATCGCATGCAGAATATTTTGGGAAGTGTGCTTTTCATCCATCACTTCTGCATGGAGAAGGAATGATCGGTAGCCTGCTGCAGCAGCTTCCTTAGACACACCGGGCTGCCACCAGTGTGCTGTCAAAGAAAGAAAGGCATGCTGGGCGCTAGGTGCACTCCACAAATCTGTAGTGAAATGAACACACTGACCAGCAGCCTTGGAAAGCTCCTCTTTCACTGCTGCAACACAGGACCGATACAGCGAGGGGACAATGTTCCTGCTGAAAGTGGAACGTGACGGAACTGTGTATTGTGGAGCCACAGCCGCCATCAATTGTTTGAAAGGCTCCCCTTCAATCATGGAGAAGGATGCCCCTCCAACAGCAATGAACTGACCAATAAGTCGCGTTACTTTATTGGCCTGCTGTTTGGGCATCGTTCTCTTGGAGTGGAATGCCCCAAATTCTTCCAGGGTGGGCTGGGCATGCAGTGCTCCAACCTGCCTTGGTCTCTGGCTGCCAGCACTAGCTGCTGCTATTGGCTCAGAAGCAGCTGTTGGGGTTTTACCACTGCCTGCACTACGTTTTACTTCTGCATCTTTCCCCAATAGCACAGCGTTGTGTTGAGTGCTGAGGTGATGCTTCATGCTAGCACTGGTGAAATGGCCAGACACTTTCCCTCTGCTTATTAGCTTCCCACAGTGTTTGCACTTTCCATAGCGCCCTTCTTCCACATTTTCAAAGTGCTCCCAAATTGGGGCGCGCATAGCCTTGGGGTGTGCCTTGGGTGCTGCTTGTACTGCTCGGGGTGGATGAACAGCGGCAGAACTAGTGGTGGTGGTGGTAGTGGCACTGGTGGTACTACCAGTACTGGCCATAGTGGGACTGCTAATTGCTTGAAGTCTAGCAGATTTGGTAGGTTTTGCTGCTGCTGGTGGTGGTGATGATCGCAGCGGAGAAGGTGGAGGCTCAGGGGAAAATTGTGCACTAGTCATTTGTACACTGCTCCCTGAGGAATCTGATTCCTGGCCACTAATCTCCTCTACTTCCTCTGGCTCATAGTCTAGTTCTTCATTAGCCAGATCAAATGGAATTCCTGCTAGGCTGGAGCTAAGACTGATATCGTGACTAGTAGTAGTAGTAGCGAGCAGGAAGAACAGACTCTACACTTGGCCTCTCAGTCTCAGGCTCCTCTGGTACCTCGCTAGCTGGATTTCCAGTACTATGTGTAGCCATCTCTCTAACTGTCTTTACAAAAATACTGTAAGGACTTGGTGGCTTGCTAGAGGTACTAGGAGGACATGGCGTGGCGGTACCGGTGGGAACAGTAGGCGCAGCACTAGTGGTGGTAGACGCGGTAGAGGTGGGGGTGGTGGTGGTTTTCCCTACAAAGGAATGAGATCGCTTTGGTTTGGGACCCCTCTGAGTCTTGCTGCTAATTTGGCTCTGCTTGGTACCGTGCATGCTGCTTGTGGATGGGGAAGATGATGCTTGGGGCAAAAGGCACTTCTTTTTAGTCACTGGGCTAGTACTACTTGTGCTACCCTTTAACTTTGAACGTGCTTCTGGTGCTTTAGGCTTTCCGTAAAAAACCATAGAGCTTGTAGGCCTAGCCGCACTACTACTGCCTGCTTTTGGTGCCTTTCCTTTACTTGATAATCCTTCAAGCAATGCTTCCCCAAATGATAAGCGAGAGCTTGGCCTACTTGGCCGACTAGACTGACGCAAAGGCTGCATCTTAGAACTGGCGCTGGTGGTGGTGCTGGTGGTGGTGGTGGTAGATGGAGCTTGTCCCTCCTTAGTCCCAAAAGGAGGATCCATTTCAAATTTTGTGTTGTGTGTGTAGTGTAGTGTAGTGTAGTGTTTAAAAAACTATAAAAACAAAAAAAAGGAAAAACAAATTAAAGACAAAAAAAATAGAGGAAGTTCTCTTCAGTGCTACTAAGTAAAACTATGCACTACTGCACTGTGCTGTTGTGTGCAATCTGCCAAAGTGCTAAAGTTATTTAAATTGTTAACTCAAGATTAACTATTTTATAACTAGCAGTATTTTATTTTTAATTTGAATTTACACGGGCCTAAGAGCTTAGCCTACTACTATGCTAGCCTAAAGCTATATTTCCTTACTATAAGTCTACCTCTAGGCAGACGCTCTCAAACCCACTAAGCTAAAGTGAGGTTAAATCAGATTAAGTATATGATTTCTTAATTAATATTAAGTTATATAATATTAATAGATTAGAACTAATTTACTAATATATATTATGTATTATAGATAGAAGAATATAGATTATGAATTAGAATTTAGAATTAGAATTACTTATATTATAGATTATGAATTAGAATATTATTATTTATAATATATTATAGATTAAGATTAAAGAAGATTAGAATTATTTTAGTACTACAGCTAGTAGCTTGAAGCTTTGCTTAGTACAGCTCGTCACAGTCAATTTTTCTTGAAAAGAATTAGAAATAAAATAAAATGTCACAGCAAAACAGTTAGCTTCACTGCTTGCTGCACTCACTAGCCCAACAAGTTCACTTCACTGATGGACTGAGGTGAGCAAAACACTAAGGGTACTTTTAATAAAATTGAAATAAAATGTAAAATAAATGAGAAAATCTTTGCAAAACAGTTAACGTCACTGCTTGCTGATCAAAAAAAAACACAGCACTTATGCGGCTGCACTCACTAGCCCAACAAGTTCACTTCACTGATGGACTGAGGTGAGCAAAACAAATGAAATAAAATGAAAGATTAATTAAGAAAAATTGACTTGGTCTCTTACTGTTGCTAAAACAAAGCACAAACTATAGCGCTGCAGCACCAGTACTAATAAGATTAGCTGAACTATACGCTAGTAGTAATTAATTAATATTATTACTTTTATTTATAGCTAATTTAATTAACTATTAAGATAAGAAAGAATTAGAGAATTATTGATATTACTGATTTTAGATTAGACACTAGTAGATGTCTTGAATGTCTACAGTACACTCTACACTAGTATACTATTACTAACTATAACTGACAAATATATATATAATTTTATAATGAATTCAATTATTAATTATATTAATTAATATTACTGATTTTAAATTAGACACTAGTAGATGAATGTCTACAGTACACTCTACACTAGTATACTATAGTATATATATATATATGACTGACAAATATATATATATATATATATATATATAATGAACTATTAAATTATAGATTCTATTAAATTGTAATTTATAAATTCTATTTAATTTATTTAAGCAGGACAGGCAATAGGCACTAGTGCCAGCCCAGGGCAAGGGCACCCCAGTGCCACTGAGGCACTGGGTGCACTGTCAACTCAACAGCACTTACACTAAAGTTGATGACAAATTAAATTAAAAAAAATTAAATTAATCAAATTATTATTATTAAATATATTAATTAAGTAGCACTGAAGTGAGGATGAAGTACACAGTGAGAAATGGCAGGCTAAGGCTTACCAGTCTCACACAGAACAGAACAATCTCTCTCTGTAACGCTCGGATGCAGCACAGCAGTGTTGCCAAAGCAGTCACAGCGAAAAATGAATGGATCTCTCAGGCAAGCTCTGGTCTTATAAAGGCGCCTTCAGAATTCAAAAAACAGCAGCACAGGCATTGGACGAGACCCTTAGCGTGACGTCACAAGAGTGAGCTGATTGGACAGACGAGGATCAGCTCACTCCTGTTTGAAATTTTGGCGGTTGCGCGGCAAAAACGAAGACGATCACGAAGAATCTTCGATTCTTCGTGGTTGTGAGTCTTCGTCTTCGCCTACGGTTTGCCGGCACTGTATTCTGTTCTACGTTCCTTCGGAACGAGCAAAAAAACGGCCTCTTCGTGCTCTTTTTCATGTTAGCCCGAAGACGAATGCACAAGTCTACCGAAAATCCTACTTAAGGAGTCATGGGGGGCAGCTAGGTACACTTTCCTTGGTCAGGCAGCATCTCAGATAAATATACCACTGATGCAGGAGATTGGCCCTTATCTGTATTGAGGATCCCTGTATCTTTAAGAGACAAACAGAAACATTATCTCATATATCTGAATAGTTTGCCTGTAGGGTTTGAGGGGGAAGATATTGTTTTCATCGTAATACCGCTTTGAACTGTGCCTTAAACTGAAATGTTTTGATCTATATTTGTCTTTTTCATTGGACACAAGGATTATATCTGTTTAATGAACACACAATTATTATTTCAATTATACGCTCTGTAGGGTGAATACTACTTGGAATATACACGGTAGCTTCATAATTAATTTATGCTTCTTTTGTACCTTTGAAACATTATACAGGCATCTTCTGATCTTTCTCTTTCATCACAAACTTCATTTCAGTTTCCTCTACAAGCTTTATTTGACAAATAAAACAGTACTAAATGTAGCAGTTTCTGGCATCCATCAATCCAAATGGCTTAACAACACAGATAGATTGTGCAGCACAAACAGCCAAGTCAATACCAACCATTACACGGTTTGGTTTGATTTATTTTCGAAAGTGTTCTTGAATCAGAGATTCCTGATGAGACCTCCAAAGCAAACAATGGATAGGGAGGTCAACAGCTAAAACACATATGACATAGTTCGTAAGGCAATTTTCCCCACAGCAGAGGCTAAACCTAATTACTTTGGGGTCCTCAATGTCAAGTGACATAATCTAAGCACCAGGAAGCGCTGGCAACTTTGAATTAACAAAAGAGGGAGGTAGGCTGTAAATGCTGCTTTGCTACCACAGCAATGCTGGTAAAGTAGGTAACACAATGGAAAGGCAAGCCTTCTGGTAGGGGCAACAACTCTTTCAATCAAATCAGTCCAGTAGGCATTTCGCATATGCTCCCATTTCTAATGCTGGGTCCATTTGGTTAAATGTACTCTGTACTTCCAGCTGGACTTTCATTGTAGAATAATGGGATCTGTGCTTCTAAACCCACAGATCTCTCTTCCATTTTGTTTGTTCACTAATTTTTTTCTAGAAGAACAATGACTTTGCCACAATACATCTACTAAACCCATCTTTAGATTCAACTACCTACTAGCAGCCCATATTGTGCTTGTTGCATCATAGTCAATTTAATATTATGTTAATGCACAATTAGTTTTAATGCACAGAACTCCATTTAAAACCACTAAGACTAAGACCACTAACAGCCCAGAGGAGTGGAGACACATAGAATTGCTCACTTTACTACAGTCTGATAAGATAAGCACAGGATTGTCATCTAGTCTGAGTTTTTGTTAAATCGTTGTTTCTGCTGAGGGTAAAATGCAACTATCTGCCTATGAAACAGCATGGTCAAAAAGTATTATCGTACATAAAAATATAACATGCAAAGGACAATGAGAATGTATATTATGGGCTTTCACCTACCCATTCCTGTGTATAAAGGGATCTAGAATTTCTATCACAGCCTTTAACATAGTCAAATCCTTTTTACATCAATACATGTGTCAAATTTCATAAATGTATGCCTTTTTCAACGTTGTTTTCGTCACAAATCTCTAACATCGAGATCTTTTTATCTCTTTTGCTCTGCCAAGAAAATCTATTTAAATCTTATCTGACAACATTGCTAAAAAAACAAATAAAAACTTGCGTGTAAGCAAGAATATGGCTTTGGTGATTCATTGTAATCCATATGTCCTCCAGAAACAGAAAACAATGGTGTGGACATCATTACAACATACATTATTTGTATATAGAATATATGAAAGAAAAATCATTAATATGCTTTTTGATATATGGCAGTGACCCCTTCAATATGGATACCGTAAATAATTTTAGAGTCCTGTAATATTTTCTCTTGATATGGTCACATAAGAATTTTTTTGGATTTAATAAGTAAAGTATCCTTAATTATGAGATGCTTAGGATTTGCAAATATCACAACTACTTTGTTTCATTTTTGAATACTATAATAAATGCTTGGCCATGCCATAATAATGAGAGACAGATTCCGAGCTGTGTAGAAAACATCTAGAAGTAATTTGTACAACTCAAAGGTTCTCAAAACTATTTAGGATGCTGAAAATACTAAACGGAAAATACAGCAGGAAATAAAAAGGTATACTAGATGGGCCAAATGTCTACCTTCAGTCAATTCTGTTAACTCTATCCCCAATCATACATACCTGTCCACGGGTGCTTTCTGTATCAACCCAGCAGGTGGTACAGATATCACTGATTTGCAATGCTATTTAAGAATATTTAAACATGATTCCATCGTGTTTTATAGTAATTAGGAAATATTAAATACATTGAGAATTATGCTTAAAAAGCTTTAGTTGCTGTGGCAATTACACAGAAGAGCAATTTTTTATACATAGCTATCATTGTTTTATCTGTTATCTTTATAGAAACAATTGCTTTTTTAAATAGTAGGGCAAATGTTGGAACAGAAGGACAGAGGTGTACTGACCTTTTCAGTATGCTCTTGCACGGTTCCTGTTTTTGGTCTAGTTACTTGATTTAAGTATTGGACAAGATATCAAAATATCAGCTTTAAATGTGAGTTTCATTATGTGCTTTTTTTATTAAGCATCTTCTTATTCTTTTTTAATGGCAGCTTCGTACACATGTAACAGCTGCTTTATTAGTTAAAAAAAAAATAAAAAAAAAATCTGCAGCTATTAAGAAAAAAAGATTAACATTTTTTGCCTTCGGTGGGAAAATGGAATGTAAGGGGACTAGGGCTGTTGGGCCCTTGGTTTTGTGGTGGCCCAATTGCTGCTATACCTTGTGTGCCCCACATTGCAAAACTAATGTAAGACATGTTCAAAAGTGGAACACTTAGTTTGAAAGCAAAACCTTGAAATGAGTGTTAAAAATGTATAAACATATAAAAAAATAGAAATGTAACCATTACACATATAACAACTTTTCAATGACACTGAATAGTTAGACATTGAATGGGTAGTCACAATAAACATGAAATCGGTCACTTTAGAAAACACCATGTTGTTGGGACTGTTCAATCTTATTCGGGACTGCTGGTAGCTATGTGCTTCGAACAGTGTTTAGGACAAACATCAGTTCTTTTTTCCCTTTGTAAGAATTTGAAGGACCTGCTTATCATGAGACTGAACTATACCTTAAATATATATTAATTAAACACTTACTGTATATGTACCTACCAAAATACCTTATAGGACACATTAAACGTTATTGAGCAAGCCGCAGCATTGATCAATTCTTGTTTGCTTCTTACTCGAGAATTGATAGAAAATGATTCATCGGGAGGTTTTGATTCATGCCTTTCTGTTGCTCACTTAATTCAGTGTTCTACTGCTCTTATCCCTTGTTTATTCAGCGCGGCATTCATAACATAAGTTATTGCTTTCTTCTAGGGGCATCACGCAGGTTTAGTGGGGCACAGTGGCACCTGCAGAAAATTGTGAATGACTCCGTAGACAGCTCTGATGATGAGTTCTTTGATGCCCGAGGTAAGTGTATTAAAGAAAGTGATGAGATTATCTTTGGAATTACAAGAGAACAACAATTTCCTTGTTATAGCATTATTAGTAGAAAATTAACTTGCACACCATGGTTTTTTTTAAATCATTTGTACATTAAGAGATTAAAATTACATTACATTTTATTGTAAGTGCAGCAGCAGCAGATTCTGTAGCACTGTTACAATAGGGAAGAGTGAAAATGAACAATAACATTGCAATTGACAATATGCAAACCTAAGAATAATATTAATACATGTTAAGGCATTCCGGTACAGAAGGAAACAAAGGCTCATCTGGCATCAACCAATGAAGAACAGCTGCCATTTATTGGTTAATTCCAGAGGAGTCCCCTGCTGGTGACCAATAGAGTCGCTCTTACGGATCTTTAAAAATATGGTGCTCTGAGGTGTACCTTGCCCTGCCATTTGCCAACGGGGACTAAAATCCCTGTTTCTGCCAGACCAAGTTGCTCAGAGCTGTTGTTTGAGTATGAGACCACCACTCTGAGCAACTTGGCCCGAGAGAACAATGGCTTTGGAGCCATGATTTTAAAGGTTCCTAAGAGCGACTCTATTGCAGCTGCTCTTGATTGGTTGATGCCAAACAATAGAAATTGCAGTTCTCCTAAATTACAATTATTTGTAGATTACCAGTGGGCTATTCCAATAGGTGGACAGTGAAACTTAACGATAACAGTACAATTTAACATACAATTTGACAATAGAATTAAGACATTAGTACAGAAGGAGATGAACACCCTAATTTTACAATTTCAATATATTCTTTCATAAAAATAGTGTAATATATAAATACTTAGTTATAGGTTTTTTTCACAAAATACCCCCAAGACTTCTGATCCTCAAACATTTTCTCATATAGGTTTAAATTCACAATCATTAGTGTAGCCTTGAACAGCAATATCCTGTCCTTGGTAAGAAAAAAGGGAATAACCTCCCTTGCCCTTGTGGACATTGATATATTGTATGCAATGAACCTTCAGTGAAAAAGTGATTGGAGTGGGGAAAGAGGATAGCCTAGTTTTTCCCATGGGGATCAAAAACAATAACTTGATATGAGCCAGAAGAAAAAATAGTTCAAATAGGTACAATTATTAGTGTTATGAGTTAGTCATGTCAGCGCATTGATATCTGTCCACAATTCTGTAATAACTAAAAATCTTACAGAAATGATAGGAAACAGCCCTTGTGTGAGAACCAACATTACAACAAGTTGAACTTGAAGATTTTATAGAGACATATAATTTGACAGAAGATAAGAACCATTAAGCCCATCTAGTGTGCCCATTTTTTAGAGATGTGCAAATGGGCGAAAAAGGATTTGGACAAATTTTTCGGTACACTCACTCTCTCACACTCTCAATTTAGCGCTCTAAATTTTTCCCTACCTTCAATGTCAACCACTTCCGCTTCTGAATCTTCTTGTTCTTCATCTTCTCTCTTATACCTTCAGTCTTTCATTTTCTCTCCTTTATCTTTTTATCTTCGTCTGCTTCTCCCCGGACATAACCTGGTGGGAACCTCTGCCAAATGGTGGCACTTTTGCTGACGTCCCCTACCTTGATCCTCCAATCAGGAACTTCCCCCCTAATTGCAACACTTTTGCTGGTGTCATCTCCTCCCATTTAGGGATCAAGGGACAGGACGTCAGCAAAACTGCCACCATTTTGGCGGATTTTCACCTTAGGGCAAAATCGCAGCCTTTTCTGTGACGTTCTGTCCCTTGATTGGATGATCAGGGAGAAGATGTCACTGGAAGTGCCGCAATTTTGGCAGAAGTTCGTGCCAGATTATGTCCACGCGGACGAAGAAAAAAGAGAGAAAGTAGAAGATGAAGAACAAGAAGATACTGAAGCAGAGGTGGACGGCAGTGGTCAATAAAAAAGGTAGGGAGAGCTTGAGAGAGAGAGTCAATGAGAATGAGAGTGGGAGAGAGAGTGTGAGAGAGTGTGAGTAAAAGGGCCCCTAAAAACAAAGCTCTCAAAAAGCTCTGAATTTCCATCCGCAGTGGGGTCTGGCTTCATTTTTGTGGCTTCGTACGAATTGCTGAATTTGCCAAAATTTGGTAAATTAGCAATTTATATGAATCTGAATGCACAATGTAATTTAACGCAAAATGTAAATCAAACTCAGAGTTCAATTATATTTATATTGCATTTAATTAATATCTATACAGCTGTGCTCAAAAGTTTGCATACCCTTGTCTTTTATTTAAGGCTAGTGATCATACAAAGCCTTTTATTATTACATAGTTTTTTGGATGCTTTTTAAATCATAATAACAGATATTACCCAAATGTCCCTGATCAAAAGTTTACATACCCTTGCATGTCTGGGCTTGTTACAGACACACAAGGTAACACACACGGGTTAAAATGTTGATAGCTTTTTAAATTGCAATTATTGTCTGCGTATAAATTGTCAATGAGTTTGTTAGCTCTCTAGTGGATGCACTGAGCAGGCTTGATACTGGGCCATGGGGAGCAGAAAACTACCTGCGTAACAAGGTGATGGAACTTTATAAAGAGGGAAAATGATATAAAGAGATATCCAAAGCCTTAAAAAAGGCCAATCAGTATTGTTCAATCTCTTATTAAGAAGTTGAAAATTTGGTGATCTCATGATACCAAGCTAAGGTCAGGTAGACCAAAAAAGATTTCAGCCACATCTGCTAGAAGAATTGTTCAGAATGCAAAGAAAAACCCACAGGTACCTTCAGTAGAAATACCGGCTGTTCTGGAAAAAGACGTTGTTTCAAGGAGAACAATACGACCAAACTTGAACAAAAATGAGCTGCATGGTCGAGTTGCCATAAAGAAGCCTTTACTGCACCAGTGCCACAAAGAAGCCCCATAACGATATGCCTGACAATATCTTGATGCACCTCACAGCTTCTGGCAGACTGTAATTTGGAGTGACAAGACCAAAATAGAGCTTTATGGTCACAACCATAAGTACTATGTTTGGAGAGGGGTCAACAAACAGAAATATACTATATATAGTATACCATCCCCACTGTGAAGCATGGTGGTGGCTCACTGATGGCTCTAAAGACACAGGAAATCTTGTTAACATTGATGGTGTCAGGAACTGGGGCCATACAGACAACTGTAATGACCCAGAGTGCCCAAAGATGGAGTTCAGGAGTTGTTGAGCAGTAGCGGAGTTGGACAGGGCCTGATGCATGGTGACTGCACTCCCTGGGTGCGCATCTGGGGTTGTGCAGCCACATATCAGCACCCTGACATAGCAGCTGATGTTGTCCAGAACAGAGCAGAACTTGGAGATATCCTGCAGGCACCCCGGAGCAGGCATGAAACATAGCAGTAGAATCATATGCAGGATGCTGCAGGCTGGGGGTAGGGAAGCTAAGCAGAGTACAGGAGAAACATAGCAAGCAAGGGGGACAGAGCAAGGAACATACCAGACAATGCATACATAAATACAGGACTATGTGATAATAATTGGAGATTTAGTCACATCTTATGGCCATAGTATGCTTAGCCCACCACTACGTCAAAGTACTCCAATTTTCTGTGGGTCCTAACGCTAAACCATGCCTACGGAAGTGCTAATAAACTGAACATTGAATCCATACACATAACCAAGAAGGACATACCTTTAGACTGCTGACTGAAACAAACAGAACACATGGGTGGGGCACACCTTATAAAGGGAACAGAGCTGAAGCAAAGAGCAAGACTGGAATCAAGGAATCAGAGGTTCAGGACAGAACATACGGAAATCCAGAAATGGACCACAGCAAGACAGGAAAACAAAAGACATACAGCTCCGCAGCCTAGATGGGGCTGGCAGATGGCAGGATGAATGCAGCATGTTATCAGAAAATACCGGCAGACAAATTGCATTCTTTCAAAGGGAAGCTGTGCATGGGATGCTCTTGGACTTTCCAGCACAACAATGACGCTAAGCACAAGGTCAATTGTACCTTTCAGTGGTTAAGGGTATGCAGACTTTTGAACAGGAGTCATTTAATTTTTTTCTTTGTTGCCATGTTGTGTTTTATGATTGTGCCATTCTATTATAACTTACAGTTAAATATGAATCCCATAAGGAATAAAAGCAATGCGTTTTGCCTACTCCCTTATATTTTCTTTAAAAATGGTACAAATATAACCGATTCTTCAAGGGTATGCAAACTTTTGATCACAACTGTACATAAAGATGTTGATGTGTTAGCGACACAAACTACTGCATGTATGCATGCAAAAAAAAAAACAGGGCAAGATCTGCCTTTTTTAAATAGAAATGTAGCGATTTTGTTTACATTGTTGCAAGTATCTAATTTAAAGATTTTGGACATTTTTTATGGATTTTTTGTAGTCCCTTTCTTTTTTCTTTTGGTCTATTGTCTAGATCATTATCTGGATAGTTTGCAGCTCTACCCACCATTTGGGTGGCTGCTCATTGATAAAATAAATTATTGCATATACACAGGAGCATTTCTAGAATATTTGACACCTGGGGCGGATCCTGTATGTGGCACCCCCCATCCACCTAAAACAGCCTGCCTGTGTCACCGCTGCCCCTAAAACAGCCTGCCTGTGCCACCTAAACACTTACTCGCTTTACTCATTCATTCACCCATTTAGTCTCCTGCACCCCCTTACGTCTCTTGCAGATTTCATTGGTTCGGGGTCCAGCCGAGCATCACTGGGGCAGCGCAGACATCTATGCGACCTGACGGCCGCCTAACATGGGCATGCAGCTTACTGCTGTGGTGCCCTCACGCTGTGTACTGAAACTCTTTCCCCTCACAGGGGAGCAGGAACCTGGGTGGGAAAAGAGTTTTCTCGCACAGTGTATAGGTGACACGGTAGAAAGCAGCGGGGCTGTGTTAGGCGCCCAACCCCCTGTTGAGTGACACCCGGAGTGGAAAGTACCCCTTTAGGTACACTGCTATATATAAATATATATATATATATATACCAATTTTTGTTCAAGTGATTTCCTGTTAGCCTGCTTGAGATCAGTCAGGATGCGTATTACGTGGCTTATTTCCATACTTTCTATAATTGCCCTATAGGACTTAAAGTGGTATATTTTTAATGATCTCATTTGCCTGGAACTTTGTATAAAAATGCCATAAAGCTAGATCTTTCATGAGCATCTTTGTTTTGTGTATGTTAACATTTCAGTACTACAGTACTGCAGAATATATTAGGGCATAATAAACACAAAATTATAATAAATAACATGGCAAAGGAGTAATAGGCATTTAGATGAGTAATATGTTTTGGCTACACAATTTAATTTGTTAACACATGTTCTACTGTTACTATACACATTTAGTGTACTGTATGACATTGTGATACACCCATACCCTCAAATATTTTAAGCTCCAAGAAAAGGGACATCATAGGAAGACAGATGGACAAAGGGATTTGGGACCATTCTAAGGCAGGGAGGTATACATGACATTACTGTACTATCTACTGTACATTTGACACCTTAATCATGTCATTCTACCAAAAGCAGCCTGGGATAATCAAAAAACCTTTGATATTTTTTGAGCATGTGATGCTTCATTGAAACTGCCTAACATCTCCAGGCAAGACATTCTTTCTGCTGTTAAGCATGCATACTAATGTTGACTGATTAAAGACTGCAATAAAGCAATATTCTTGTTAAAACACAGTATATTAGTATGGGTGATTAAATCTGGGCCAGCAGATGCAGTGACACTGTATTAAATTAAGGGAACAACAAATATAAACAAAACATACTTTGATTTTAAGTGGCATAAGACATAGTTGCAGTTTGACTAGCCTGCCATTTTAATCTTTTATGCCTCTTTATTGAGTGATAGAGCATTTGTTCATGAAAGGTACGTTCTAAGTTTGTTTTATTGACCTCACAAATGGTCTTTTTGCTGAAATGGCCCAAATCCCAACAGACATACTATAAAGTGTTGTGGAAAGCCTCTCCAGAAGAGTGTAGGCTGTTATAGCTCCAAAGAGCGAGCCTTCTCCATATTAGTGTCTATGATTTTGGAATGAGATGTCCAACAAGCTCATACAAGTGGGATGGTCAGGTGTCCACATACTTTTGGTCATACATATTTACAGAGCCTGCTGTCATAAGCCTGAGCAAGGGCAGCACCTCCTTATCCTTCTGTTTCAAAAGGAAGCCTGTCCTTCCTCTATATGCTTCTTCTTCGCACAGAACCCCAAGCATATGAAGTGCTACCTCCCACAATTTTCCCCTAGACCTAGTTTGCATAGGGTAGATTATGACACTGGTGATAACCTCTGGAGTGCTATTACATGTATTTACCTCATATGATGAAATCAATTCTTAACATTTAATAAAAAATACCACAAATCACAAAATATGATAAAGAAATGCTATGCCAGTGTGTGTCAAGATGACTGAGCAAAGAATGTACAAGGTATGGGACATCTTATCTCAGGACTCAATTACACCTATGCACTCCCTGCCAATGTTTGTCCTAATAACATGCATCTATTAATAGATTTGATATTGACCATCTTCTTTTGAATCAAAGCAGCCTCGCACTGCATGGGCATCCATTATATAGCTTTGAAATGTCACCATGGTAACCTGAAGTCCTTGACAATAGCAGCGTTCACATCTGCAGTAGCTGGGCTGTGTTAAAAATACCAAAATGTCTTGACTTCTCTGTCTGCAGCAATCTGACATTTGCTTAAGGTTTAGTGTATTCATATTGCACATTCAAAGGTTTGGTACTTGTATCATTGTATCAGACAACCAGTCTTTTTACTCATGTCGTGTGTCGATTTCAAGTCATTGTAAACCAAACAACAAGTTAATGTTTACTAAAGAAGAACTTTAAAAAGTTGCGATAGAAAAACATTAAAGCAAGGCACCAATATTGTTGCATAGAAAAATCATGGTTAGAAGAGTACAAAGTAATTCCAGAGTTCTACTGCCCTCACTTAGTCTTAGAGGATGGCCTCTTAGAACTCATGTCAGTCCATGAAGTCAACAGTTCCACCAAATGTCCTGTACTGAGCTATATAATTGACCATAATTTAACCATACTTATGAGATTGTTTCTGGGGTTTTGTTTGTTCAAATAAACACAGTTTTGCCAAATGCTCATCATCATTCAATCCTTCCGTTCTCTTAATTCATTTACTAGCCTATTTTTGTGTCTGTTATGTGAATCAGTGGCAAAAGCTATACTGCATTCCACCATATGTTTGGGAAGTGTCATTCTTAGCTTGAGGTCAATGGAGCAGTAGTTCTGTTGTTTGCCTATTGCACACAGAAAGCACGTAGAGAAATCAATAACAAGCTTTAATACATTTGTGATAATGATGAAAGTGTCTATATTTTTCATTGCTTCACACTGTGTCTGACTGGGAGAGCACTGAAAAGCATTTGGAACTTTCATTCAGCACATCAGCTGGTTATTTCTACTTGAAACTCTTCATATTGTCTCATCACAGTCTCCCAAGATTCACCTTGGCTCGCTAAGAACAGCTGGGGAGCTCAGTTGATGTAGTAAGAAGATATAAGTACATGGGGAGTCATTTTAAAGTACACCCCAAACTTATTACAATGATACCACCTACTAGACAAATTGCTAAATCACCAGTTTATAATCGCTGTGGCTCTAGAGAATTCAAGTGTAGTTAACATTTTTTTAACAGTTTCTTGGTCGGGGAACACAGTTAATTTCTGATTAACTGCTCTGATTTGCTGGCAAGTGAATCATAGGTTTTTTATTCACCCTCATGATATAGTTGTGACTAAGAGGAACTGACCCATTTCTTTATCCATATTTGAATACACCTTCTCTATATAAATTGGCATGTACACAGAAGGGTACCGCAAAATAATTTTCGGTTGTTTGATACAGTAAGAGGAATTGCAGGCCCAAGGTTGTGGGCTTCCTCCAAGCTACTTACTGCACACATTAATAACCACTTGTTTTCAATGTAAGAGCTCTGAATTTATTAACTGTTGTATCCATTATTTTGTTTTCTACATTGCAGAAGAAGTAGTTGAAGGAAAAAATGCCATCCTGATTGGAATGAGTCAATGGAATTCCAATGACTTAGTAGAACAGATCGAGACTATTGGAAAATTGGAGGACAGTGCAGGTAAGCAAGTTTTCTTTTAGTACTGAGTGATATTGACATTTCTTGGAAGTAAGCAAATATACATTTTAAAGTACTTTGATAGAATTTCTATAAAGACCTATGGATTTAATTGCTTACCTCAATTGCAATACCATCGCTGCTGTCATTTTAATCCTCCAGAAACTACATGCATAAAATGTTGTATGCATGTAGTTTATGGAGGTTTGACAGTTCAAAAACTAAAGAAACTGTATGCATACAACAGTTTACCATATTATATCGTTCTTTCTCCTTTAAACTCACCTCAGTTTCTCCACTATCACTTAAGAAAAAAGATTAAGCTGATTGAGAGGAATAAAAATCACACAAATCAAGACAGCAGGGATGCCATGTTGATCGTAAATGTCAAAGAACTTCATCATAGATCCACTACTCCCTATACATAGAGGTTTGCTATATTCTGAAAGATTATATCTGTGGGGGATTAGCAGTGGTTAAGGGGAAATCCCATAGAAAACCAAATACTTTGAAGAAAGCCTGGTTTTATATTATTTTATTTCAATAAACTCCCTTCATCTGCTGACCTGTATATGCTGCTGTCGTCTATGGCAAGGCTAACAAATGGCATCCCTCCTTAGACTTTTATTAGCCAGAGTGTTTAACACTGAGCCATTCTATTTTATCCTTACCACAGGAAATGGGATAGGGAGTCAGGGTGTTTGTCTAGTCGATTGTAGAGAATAATATATATATAAAACATACTGATAGGCAGCTACATGAAAACATTATATTAAATGTAATTACATTTTTTAAAAAAAATGGAATTACATTTAATATAATGTTTTCTAGAATGATTTAAAGAATTATATTTGGAAAAACTATATATATTTAATTTCATACTGTTAATAAAAAATTGTGATGTTGCATTTAAAAGGTTTGACGAACGTGTAGTTCAGTTGGGACCTTGCAGCAAAATGTAAAATGTGCATGTGTCCAGCAGAAATAAAAGTGACAACGTACCTGCACTCCTTTTTTATACAAGTGAATGGGTGCACCCGGTTTTGAGAGGGTTTGCTCTTTGATCTAACACAACTTTGTCCATAATATGTTACTGTCATGCTGTGATATCATATCACATATATATATATCACATATATGTGTATATATATATATATATATATAATTATATATATATAAAATCATGCAGCCTATACAGACTTGGCTTTTTCATTGGCTGAAGTCAGAGTTGGCTCATGAAGCTCCTTCTGTTTTACTACCCATCTTCAGTATGGAGCAACAGGTACCTACATTTGCATATTTACTTAGGATGACAGTAGTCTTTGGCCATAAATATGATAATGCAGCTATTTCACATGTAATGTAGGCTTTTGCCCAATTCAATAATACATGCCTCCATGCCTACCCTCCTTACATACACTGCTTCAATTTGAACACAGTTAATAATGTCTCATTAAGCCTTCCAATATAGATATTAGCCTACTCATTTACATTTGAAGAAGAAAATCGTCAATTTTGTAGTAGTGTTCCAAAATATATACATATGTGTGTATATATATATATATATATATATTATATATATATGTATATATATACACACAATGAGGCTTTATACACACAATGAGGCTTGTGTGTGTGTGTTAATTTCTGATGTTGCAGGTTTTATTATCTGTTATGTTGCTGATGTCTTCGGAACTGAAGAGTTAAAATAAACTCCTAAATGTCTCTTGCATAATTAGACATAAACAGAGTGTTATCAGCCTGCTAGCAATGATAACATGCAGATGGTTCTAACCTTTTCTTGAGTCTATAAGCTGTGTATTCTGTAGAAGTAATAAATTGTAAAACCTCTGGATACCAAGGGAATGCAGAGAGAAGAGCTAACTAATGGCAGTGCCTTAAAATAGAACTTACATTATACATTATTTCCTTTCTGTTACACACTGCTGGATGGAAGTCGGCCAAGGCTGGAGATAGAACAGATACAGCGTTACAAATGGTCCACGTTCACTGCCTTTCATTTTCAACTGTTTTTAGATCTGTAATAGTTACTATTTCAGTGACATACAAAGTTGCCAAAATCTATTAAAATCTAATTTCCATGATTTCATTGTTTTTTTTTTTTGCTTCTCCTTTTTATAAACAGGGTTTTTTTTAGTGTTTATATCTGCTAATTTAAATATGGATAAAATGTAAGATAACATATATGTATATAAATACCTTACTTACTTGTATATAAATATAAATATAAATGTAATACTTGAATACTAAATGCAATACAAGAAACATCATTCCTAGCACAGCTGAATGTCCAAACCCTTCCCAGAAATAACTATTTAATTAAAGTAACATTTTGCCTAATTCGTGTTTTTTTTGATGGTGACACTTAAATGTTATGTGTAAGCAGGCACTGGTAACATAGAAAGGGAAAAAACATTCCCAACATTTTTGTCTTGTTTTTCCCAATGTAATGAAACCTTCAAAGGAAACAATAAAATGGTAGATCTGCTAAGTTTTTTTTGTCGGACATATTAGAGAATCAAATTAAAGCTTTACCTCACTGGAACAGTAAACTTAAAATGCCTTTTGAAATATAAAGCAATTAAAATGTTGCTTATGTGTATGCATACATATGATAATATGTTAATGTATTTGAAGGCAGAGTTAGGACTGAATACAAGAATAAAACAACCCTTAATATGTAAATATTAGTTATAGCAATTCTTGTCCGAAAACACCTGACGATACTTTTCTTTGTTTCTAACATATTTTATTAGCAGAGTATATAAACTCATACCACCTAAAATAGTGTAAAACATATAATGAAACAAACTTTAAGCGCTACCTGACCAGGTCAGGGATAAAACCTAATACTGATAATAATCTCTTGTTCCACAACCACAACAACTTGTTCGCTATGTGACCTTGAGATACATAGGAAGTATGAGAGAATATATACTGGTGGTTCACATACCCTTTCTCATTTTCACATCACCTAGGATAAGCTATAAGCCTTTAATCAATGTTTTCTTCTTTGTTTCATAATCTACTTATAGTTCCCTTGTGTGTGTCCTGATATCTTGAATATCTTTACTGTCTACACATTAATAATAACCACTTGAAGACAGTTCAATCTTTCAGTCCTTGTTCAAAGTGCACTCATAAATGGTGAGCTTGAAACATGTCCAAATTAAAAAGTTTTCTTTTATATGTTTCTAACTTATTTGCTATATGATTATATTTTAGACTTTCAGTCTAGATCCCTTTCTTGCTGTGTTATCGTCTATGCTTGATAGCTGCGTGTATGTCAGCCATTTTTATTAAAGTAGGGTAGCTTGGTATGATACAATTAATCAGAGTTTTTGCTACTCACTTTATGTCTGTATGATATGGTCTTCATGATTTAAGTAGAAACATATGTTCCCTGGTGGCCCTTAGTTTATCCACAACATAATGACCTGTATAAATGGTAAATCTGGACAACGTGTTAACCTTATAGTTAAAGAAGAGAACTCTGTTAATTTTGCTTTCTTAGACATTGAACTAAAATCTGTCTCTACTCACCCACTCCTATAAAGGCTGCCTGAACCAATAAACCTGTTAAATATAAGCTTTCAGAAATTAGATAGATCTGCTAACTCTGCACCCCATACTAAATTGGAGACCAGACTCGTGCAAATGGACCAAAAACAATTCACTTTCGGTGTGGATGAAACTCGGAGGGCTTTTTCTGTTCAATAATGAAATTTGTTGTCACTCACACTAATTTACTTTCATGCTCTCACATTTTCACTTACTCACACACTCATTCATGCTCTCACGCTCTTTCAAATTCTCATTCACTATCTCACACACTTTCTCTCAATGTCTACCTTTTCCACCTTTCCGCTTCTGCGTCCCTGTCTTTTTTGCCACAGCTCTGCTTCTTCTTTTGCCTCTTCTTGTTCTTCAGTCTTCTGTCTTTGTCATCTCCTCCCCATGTCTACTTTGGCACTTCTGCAAAAGAAGTCAGAGAGGACAGAATAATGACGACAGATTTGAGGAGAAAGAGAAGCATTTTTGCACCTCTCCACTAATATGTCTGCATTATTCTGGCTCATTCTTAGTCCATCCTAGGAAATTAGTCATGTCACTTGCAAAAAATCTGAATATATTTTACTCTTTCAATAATATTTTTTTCATTATGCTTCTTCATGCTTAAAAACTGTACAGAAAGTAAAGAAAAACACAAAAGGAGAGCTTCTCAAATGACAATAAAGCAATATGATTTTACTATGATTGCAGATCATGTTCATGCCCTAAGGAAGGGAGGTTACTCCTTTTGCTATGCAGCTGTTTTCTTAATCATTTTTCCCTGATGACATTTTAAGAGCTATTAGTTGATTTAGCCTGGATTTCTTTAACATTTTTCTCTCCAGATTTTCCAGTTAATGCAATTACAAGGTGTGTCCTTAGACAGGCAATCATCACAAATGCAATTATTGGTCATTAAGACATAGCAAGGAATGCTCAGATATGCCTTGAAGAAATACTGTGGGTATGTGTGTATTCTTGCATGGAAGCAAAAATAATTATATTTGGTTATAAAGGGCTGACAACACACACAACAAAATATATATAGCAATTTTCAAGTACAAGTCCATTCCCTGTGGAATTTGCAATGTAATTTAAGCACTTAGGTGTTGTAAGAACCTTGCAGGAGTCATGAATGACAGTAAGATGTGTGAGTAGGCTTAGAGATAGCCTAATAATTACTAGAATTTATTTTGTGTACTTAGTTCTAGTACAAAATGATAGTGTATACGCTTAATGCAAGTGTGTGTGTTTGAGTCACCACGCCATATTTTAAATAAAGCTAGCAACATGATAGCCACAATATTTTTATCTAAATTACAGAAATTTACCATGTTAGCTGAGGGATGTTACAGAGCACAGTACATAAAGTTAACTTTATTGGCTAACTTATGTATAATAGATTGTAAGCTTTTAAGAACTCCTTTGCTTCATCTTCAGGCTAATGAAGAAGAAACCTAAGTAGTCTTGAACATTTACAACTGTACTTGTACTTAATGGTATCATCTTTACCACATTTGCATTTTATCTAAATTATAATTAAAAAAACCTATATAATGTATAGATATCATGCATATTTATCCATAACTAATCAGCTAATTAACTGATTTAAATCACAGAACAAACAGGAAAACAGAAACTGTACATATTATTTAGATATGAATCACAAAGCCGCAATATGTTAACACAAGCAAACATTGTCCTGTAGACAGAGACAAACTAGGATGAAAAGGGGCTCCAGGGATATGTATACGTAATTAAACACTTTTATTTAAACAAATGCTCTATCCAGCTTTCTTCTGCTTGCATACATAGCAAAATTGCCTAGTGTCATGACCCGGGCGAGGAGGTCTGGTAGGAGTCCAGGTGCAGGGGATACTGGGAACTCTGTCTGTACCACTTTATTCATGGCGACGGAGAGATGGGTACAGACAGGATAGCAGGACTGGAAAGCAGAGAGACAGGAGGCGAAGGCGGTACAGGTTCAGGAGCTGAGGCAGAGAGAGCGGGAGCAGAGGCAG
>VKOC01047659.1:0-18421 GCA_009364415.1 Spea multiplicata
GCAGGAACGGGCACGGGCGCAGGTTCAGGCAAAGGCACGGGCGCAGGTTCAGGCAAAGGCACGGGCGCAGGCGCAGGCGCAGGCGCAGGCAACGGCTCAAAGCAAAGCAGTCTTCCCACATTAATGCCAAGGCCCTGACTGAAGGGCAGGACAGCTCTTATAAAGGGCCCTGACTGAAGGGCAGGACAGCTCTTATAAAGGCAGGGCTTTGCTCTCAATGAGGCGCAGCTGAATCATATAATTAGCACTCCAGAGGGAGGAGGGTGGCCACTAGAGGCAGCAGATGGAACAACTCCCTGATGATATAGCCAGGTTTCAGGCAGCAGGGAGTGGATCATAACAGTACCCCCCTCTCAAGGAGCGGCCTCTGGGCGATCCCAGGACGGCTGTGTGACAGTAGCCAACGCTGCGGACTGCTCTTGTTTGTAGAGCATGTTCACGAACGTGCAGGTCACCCCGGCGTACATTAGTCCGATTAGGCGCCACCACATACTCCGGTGACATGGCCTTGGATGTGCTGGCCTGGGTGTTATGGACGTAGGCAGGAATGGAGAAAGGTGTAAAGGTCCTCTGATCGTGCAGCAGTTGCTCGTACCGCTTGAGGTTTCTCCTATGCACGATCATCCCATCGGACGCCATCGGGAGCCCCAAGGGGGTGTCTTGCGGTTTGGGGTTTACCGTTCTTACTCCTGTGATTGATGGGAGTGGTAGTCCCAACCGCAAAAACAGCCGTGTTTTTGAGCTCGGGTGTATAATCCATCTCAGGCTCTGAAGGAGCATCGTCCATGTCAGACCAGTCAGGATCGTCCGACATGATCTGGATATCTTCTGACATGGCTTCAGACGGCGTAAGTTCTCCTGGTGCTGTGATAAGAGAAGCCTCTGGTTCACCGGGCTGATGAAGAGACGGGCTGTGCTCCAGCTGTGAAGGGAAGCTGGTGTCATAGGCAGGTTCCTGGGTACGGGGTTGGTCAGTGTGAGTTGCGGGTGGCTTAGCAGGTTTCCACGGACAATACGTTATCCTATGACCAGACTCACCGCAATAAAAACACAAGTTGTCCTCTCGCCGTTTTTGTTTCTCTTGTTTGGTGAGAGGCTCACGCTTAACACTCTTCTGTGGTGCTGTCTTGCCTTTGGTCACAGTCATAGGCTTTTGTTTGGTGCATTCGCATTCCACCACAGACCGTACAGATTTACATAGCTGCAAAAGACACTCCGCCAGTAGTTCCAGAACTGCAGTCATCCCCGCGGACTCCTTGGTATGGCCTTGGCATTGTGTCATGACCCGGGCGAGGAGGTCTGGTAGGAGTCCAGGTGCAGGGGATACGGGGAACTCTGTCTGTACCACTTTATTCATGGTGACGGAGAGATGGGTACAGACAGGATAGCAGGACTGGAAAGCAGAGAGACAGGAGCTGAGGCAGGTACAGGTTCAGGAGCTGAGGCAGAGAGACGGGAGCTGAGGCAGGTACAGACAGGTTCAGACACGGGAACGGAGGCCCACTGGCAGGGCGGACGGGAACGGAGGCCCACTGGCAGGGCGGACGGGAACGGAGTAGTACCGGGCCAGGCACGTGTACTGGTTCGTGCACGGGTACAGGCTTAAGCTCATGTAGTGTAACGATGCACGAGTACCGGCTGCAGGCATCGGGTACGGTAACATGGGCAGGGCTCAGGCAGGAAACATGCACAGGCAAGGAAACAGGTACAGGCCGGCAGAACGGGCCCACAGGCACCTGGGTGCAGGTTCAGCGCACATGACGGGTGCAGGTTCAGGCCAACAGGGCACGGGTGCGTTCAGTGCCACAGGCACGGGTTGCAGGTTACAGCGCAACAGGCACGGGTGAGGTGAGGTTCAGGCCAGGGTTCAGGAATCAGCCGGGTGCGTTCAGGCACAGGCCACGGGTGCGGGTTCAGGCACGGCAAGGTGGCCGGGTTCAGGCACAGCGCACGGGTCGGGTTCAGGCACGGGTTGCGTGGTTCCAGGCACCAATGTGGTGCGGGTTTCAGGCAATGGTGCTGGTGCGTGTGCGGGGTTAAGGACCCTCAGGCACGGGTGCGGGTTCAGGAACGGTGCGGGTTCAGGCACGGGTGCGGGTTCAGGCACGGGTGCGGGTTCAGTGCACGGGGGCGCTGGGTTCAGGCAGCGGCTGCGGCAAGTTCAGGCACGGGCGCGGTTCAGGTCCACGTGGCGCGGGTTCAGGACGTGGCTGCGGGTCAGCACGGGCGGGGTGCAGGCAAAGGCTAGGGTGCAGGCAAAGGCACGGGTCAGGCCAAGGCATAACGTGGTGCCAGGTACATGGTACAGGTACAGGTACAGGTACAGGTACAGGTACAGGTACAGGTACAGGTAACGCCTCAAAGCAAAGCAGTCTTCCCACATTAATGCCAAGGCCCTGACTGAAGGGCAGGACAGCTCCTATAAAGGCAGGGCTTTGCTCTCAATTAGGCGCAGCTGAATCACATAATTAGCACTCCAGAGGGAGGAGGGTGGCCACTAGAGGCAGCAGATGGAACAACTCCCTGATGATATAGCCAGGTTTCAGGCAGCAGGGAGTGGATCATAACAAGCTGTGGTTTGAACACCTTCACAGGCCCAACCCCAGTAAGCTTCTGCTGCCGAAAGAGCTTGCTGATGCCATAAAATACATAGTTCACCTGTTGATGTTGGTATAGGGCCGCTTCAGCTTCTTGAGGGATCAACTTGCCAATGTTGTCTGCTCAAAGTGTTGTGACGTAGTTGGAAGGACTCTCCTGCCAACATTGTGTTTTCGTATATGATTGTTAATTGTAATTAAGTATTTCTCCCTTTTATTTTACTTTGGAATGCTAGTATGTCTTTAAAATAAAGTAAAAAAATCAGGAACTGAAAATACTACAAGGGTTCTGCTATTTTTACTAAAGGTACCTTGCTGCCCTGTTCAAACTCGGGTTTTAATTATATGTGCAGAATGCTGGCAGTGCTGTACAGAAATAGATGATGAAAAGGATGGTGAGCAGTGTGTGGGTGAGCAAGGGTAGTCTTAATAACATCTACATAAAAAGAAGCTGCCCAATTAGCCATCTTACCCCATCTTGTTATGTTTGAACTGTTGACTGTCTGCATGCATATAGATACACTATATGAACAAAAGTATTAGGACACCTGCCCATTACACTAACAGGGGCTTTTATGACATTGCATTCTAAATACATAGACATTACTATGTAGTTGGTCCCCCATTGCAGCTATAACAGCTTGCACTCTTCTGGGAAGGCTTTGCACAAGGTTTTGGAGTGTTTTTGTGAGATTTTTTTGCCCGTTCACCCAGTAGAGAATTTGTAAGGTCAGGCACTGATACTGGACAAGAAGGCCTGGCTCACAATCTCTGTTCCAGTTCATCCCAAAGGTGTTTGATGGGGTTGAAGTTAGAGCTCTGTATGGGCCAGTCAGGTGCTTTCACACCAAACTCATCCAACCATGTCTTTATGGACCTTGCTTTGTGCACAGTCATGCTGGGAAAGAAAAGGACCTTCCCTAAACTGTTAGAAGGAAAACATTGTCCAAAATGTCTTAGTATGTCCCCTTCAGGCTTTGCATGTGGTGTGCAGAGGCTCTGCCCTAACGTGAAAGCTTAATATACCCCTAGGGGTTTACAGTATACAGCATAAATATTAGCTTTCTGTTTTCAGATCCTAAAATCCAGCTGATGGACTTCAAATGGTGAACATCAAGCTTCAAGAATACGTTTAGCAGCTGGATTTAACTTGTAGTTTTTAGCTTGTGCAGGTGACTAGTGACCGACTGGCTTATTGCCAATGGAATTCCAGGCTATAGCATTGTCCCCAGCTGCAGTTTAATATGTTGTAACACATCATATCACTAGCCATCCATCCTCCTTTCCAATGCATTATCTAATAAAATGTGTCTATGAATCCATCCCTCAACCATACTCTCACTGTATGACCTTTAATAGAAAATAAATTGTTCCAAATAATTGTATATATTTTCTAAAAGCAAATAAACAAATACTTTCTTGTAATGTGTGGCATGTGGGGATTATGCTGACACAAAAATGATAATAACAGAAAAGATTTTTGTATTTAGCAATGCTGTTGCCTGCCAAAGCCTGACAGAATGATATGTGAGATAACTGTGGTGTGAAGGATTGCAACAACAATCAGGCAGTATTATAACCAGACCAAGCATTACATTGCACACATCTTCCATTTGAATAGCTGAACAACTTTATATGACCGCCCAAAAATGTTAGTATGCTGGCACCGCAGTAGTGGCAAATGTAGAGGCATCATTTATCTCAGGAACTCCCCAAGGCCTGACCCAGGACGCACCCCTAGGCCACCACCCTGAATGCAGAGTGCCAGGATATGATATCTTCCATAGTGAACATGGCCTAATTGGAGATCCCTTGTAACCGACCCATTGAGAAGTGGCGTACCTGGGGTCTTGATCGTCCAAGAGGCAATCTTCCCTCCGGTTTCGCAGCAGGGGTCTACTGAACACCGGATCTGCCTTTCTACATCACTAGTCAAATGTGTGTAGTTAATCACACCAGGGGTATCAGGAATTGTCTGCAGAGACTACGTTCATACTGAAAAAAATTACTGTATCTATGCCTGACCTTTCAAAGTAATAATGTTTGTCATTTTTGTTTCAGGTAGAACACAAGCTTCTGTTCGGTACTATACGAGAAGCTGACAGGAATCTGAAAATAACTGATGAAAACAATGTACTTATTTATCGTATGCTTCCCACGGTAAATGTAGCAGGACACTGCTTCTCATCAAGATAGCTAGAGACCACTTTCCCATGGATCCTCAACTAGTGTCTGCCACAAATCAGAGTACTGTCTATGCAAGCAAATCAAACCATGTAAGAACTATAAGGAACATACATGAGAAGCTGTCTATGATACAAGGGAAGTTATCTTTCCATCCATTAAACTCCAATGGATCACATGCACTGTAAGTCATCGCCCCATACTGTATTCCCATATTTAGAATTATAAAATTACAGTATTTTAAAATTCAATCCATGAGAATCTATTGGATTTGAGACAAAGCTGCGTCCTACACTTGGGAATGTTTAGTAAGGAGGTGACCATGATATTCTTCAAATAATAATGGTAATAGTAGCAACCTGGTGGTTTTAATAACAAACCTTATAAATATTATGAATCGTGGTTAAAATATCTTGAATTAAGTTAACTGTATTGGAGCAAGAACTTCATTAGTTATACGTGTGAGAAAAAAAAAGTGGAAAATAGGGATACTCAGAGGATATGAAAAATTCATTTGCAGACTGTCTGACCTCGAGAATCTGCCCATGCGCCCTGAGATCGCGAACACCCAGAGGCTCCAATCCTGACAGTTCCCAGGTATGCTGAAAATGTTCTGGGAACACAGAGAATGACAATATTCACTTATCCTCTTAAGCAAAACATTGTTTGACTTAAGTCACCTTTTACTCCTGATGCAGCTCAGGTACTTTTATTATTATCGTGATATATTTACTGTATATAACACTAGTTTGCTTAATGACAACAGACCTCCATTGCAGAGGACAACAAAGGAAGGTTAAAGGGATAATATTAGGTTTTTGGTATCTTTAGACATTATCAATAAGTTATACATAGATATATCTCATTATAGACAGCCATGCCTTTACAGAACGCATGTTGTGAGTAGTACATGTCCTATATTGTGCGTTGTACATGTCCTACATTGTGTACACTAGAATTTTATAGTGTTTTTTTGTAGGAACCTAACATATTTTGTATTGATCAGAGTTTTCCAGTATTTTAGAACCCTGAGCCACTCAATGATAGTAAACAGTGTCATCTGTGTTCTTGACCATGCAATATCTTGTAAATATGTTTGTGATACATCTATGTGATGTTTTATTTATCGGTATTTCAATTTTTTAAACACCCTTGTTAATGGGTTAAAGTATGGACTGTCTTCCGGGTAGGCAAGAACCTGATGGTATCCTATTTCTCTTTTGATGTGCGAGGAAAGGTGCTGAGAGCATTTTAAGAGTTCCATATTATATCACCCAATAAAATTAGATGTGATAAGATTAAAGAGACAACTCATTCTAGCCTCTTCACAGAGACTTCAAGAGAGAGCGGGGAAGAGATGATGCTCAATTAACTCAGCCTCATTCTATATTACAGAACACGTATTTGTAAAATGCATTTTAACTTGAGATTTGTTCATCAAATGCCATGTTATTTACCACATAAACATGATTAAGTGAAATGTCACACCTATTTTTCTATTTTGTCAAACATATTAATTAGTTCCTCTACTCATTTTCTCTTAAAATGAAAACTCCGAAAGCCTACCCCCTCCCTCTTCCTTGCATATACCGACATACTGGCTTATCTGACACAGCTACAAAGGAAAAACGCATGAAAAGCCACCCAAAGATCCTGACTGATAGAGTTCGCTGAATGGATCCTTGAGGTTTGTAGGTTTCTAGACTGTATACAACTGAATAACGTTGCACAATGAAATGCTTCTTGGGTAAAACAAAGTCAAAGCAAATATTATTATCTTTTATCTATAAAAGCGTCAACAATTTACGCAGCGCTTAATACAATACATAAATTCAAGGGATATGACAAGACAAGAATTGACAAACCGATACATTCGGTGGAGAGCGCCCTGCTCGCAAGCTTACAATCTTGAGGGAATAGGACGACAATCATCGTTCACTAGTTACTATGGTGATAAGACCACTTTTTAAACTTTGTAATCCCTCAGAAGGAGGAAAAAACACAACTGGTCCTTTTATATAGTGTTTATTAGGCTTGGGCATTCACATGAAAACAAACACGAACATACCGAACATGGCGGCGGCAAAACGTATACAAAGACGAAGATACATAACACGAGGAATGTTTGTGTTCGTCTTCGTTTACCAAACTTCCCAGTCCCTTCCCCATCTAGCCTACCTTATCTACACAGCATCTCAGGGGTTAATGGGAGTGGTAATCCATAGGTTCGCCGTCAGGCGTTAAAGTGCTGTGCAAGCGACTCTATTGGTCGCCTGCAGGGGCCTCCTCTGCAATCAACCAATTGGGAGGCCCATGCAGGCGACCAATAGAGTTCCTTTAACTCCTGCCGGCGAACCCCTGCAATGCTGGGCAGATAACAGGAGCGGAAATCTGTAGGTCCACCGTCAGGAGTTAAAGACCTTTAACTCTTAGAGGCTAAGTTCCCCGTCAGAAGTTAAAGGGCAGTGAAAGCGACTCTATTGGTCGCCTGCAGGAGCCTCCTCTGGCATCAACCAATTGGGAGGCCCCTGCAGGCGACCAATAGACTCACTCGCATGGCCCTTTAACTCCTGACGGTGGAACTTGGCCTGGGGAGACCATGGTCTCCCCGCTCCAAGAGTTAAAGGTCTGTACGAGCGACTCTATTGGTTGTATGTACGGATCTTTAACTCTTGGAGTAGGGAGACCAGTGGTCTCCCCTGGCCAAGCCGCTGCACCAGGATTTTAAAAGTCTGTACGAGCAACTCTATTGGTCACCAGCAGGGGGGCTTGTCTGCCATCAACCAGTAAACTGCAGGTGCCCTTCATTGGTTGATGGCAGAGGAGGCTCGTACCGACCTTTAAAATCCTGGCGCCAAAGCTGCTGTGTAGTGCATACTGCGTTAACCCCGTATTAACTCCTTCTACAAATATCGTCAAAAAACAAACACGAAGAATATACACAAATATTTGCCCAAACCGAACACAGGAATGAGCGAATATTTGTGGAATACGAAGATTTTTTTCCCCACAAAGACGAATACAAGGAGTTGGCCCGGCGCCCAAAGTCTAGTGTTTATATGATAATCGTTTTTTAATGCTATGGTAAATATACATAATTTTAGTCATTCCAGTGCCCTCAGTAATTTCAGCAGAACCTCTTAAGCCCTCTGCTTGTCCAATTACCTACATATTTAAATACACACAATACGGGCTTGGAATCCCAAGTACGTCGTCATATATAATAAGTGATCATATATAATGAGGACATAAGTTAACAACTTGAATTGAAAGAAGTACAACTAAAAATTGCGATGTTATTAAATCCCTTAACTACATGAAACGACTTTGTTTTACAGATCTTTCAAACCATTTTAATAGGTCTAAGAAAATCAGTGTTTTGTAAGTACATAGACCCAATTACCTGGAGCATCTATAATGACATCTCATTACGGAGAGTAAGTGAATATAGAGCTGACTGCATACCTACATATCATAGGTGGTCAATAGATTTCAAATATGAAGGTACATCTAATGCATAGAACCAGCTCATCTGTCACGAGCACTACCCTATCTGTAGCATTACAAGTGCACTAATTAATATATACAACCCGAACTATTGCATAATAGGCTGAAAATAAATATGTGTGGAGGAATATACAAGCGATCTCATGACTAACATATCGCACTTGATCACTGTTGCTATTTGCAATCAACAACAAATCGCATAATCTCTCCTGCCTTGTAAAATTCACTTCATTGAAAGACTAGGCTATCAAGCTTTTTTTTTTTTTTTATCTAAGACTCAACGCTTACATACTGAATTTGTAAACCCTAATATTATTATATTATTTTAATATTAAGATAAATATATTGGCTCCTTTTTGCTGTTACAGCTCAAAACATTTAGTTGGTTCTCTCTATGTGGTTCTATTACTCTTCAAGAATCAGAACGGTTTAAGTCAATCAGGAGTATGCAACATATTCCTTCCGAGTAATCAGGATGGGTTAAAGAAGCACATGTAATAACCTCGATTTAACAAGTAATTGTTTGTAGACATGCAATATTCTGCCTTATATCCTGAAAAAAAAATTCTTATTAGACACAAGCCACTGGCAGAAAGCCGGATCCCACTACAAGTTACCGCAAACAAGACATCTATAACTGTGTATTTTAGACATTAATCCTTTTTGCAATTGGATTATCTCTGGAAAGTCTCCAGTAGAAGAAGATGATTCCCAATGTTAACCCAATAACACTGGACACTATAGTCTTTGATTTACATTAACCCTTCAAGTATAACCAGAAATCATAAATTAGATGTGAATGCACTATGATTTGATTCGATAATGAAATAGGTTTGATATTGCCTGATAAAACATTATTTCTTGTTTTAAGATTTTGTTTCGTTTATGAGATGGTTTGTCAACGGCTACCCCTATATGCAATAGTATCAATAAAACTATGCAGTCAATATTCCTTTAACATAAAAATGTGTATTGATCAAATCAGTTAGTTAGCCTGACATCGTATTTTTTTTTCTTCCCTTTAGTTTTGAGAATAATGAGTAAAATAGGTGTTTATGGGATTCAAGGACATTACCGACGTTTCTGAGGTTAATGTTCTCTTATCAGAGTGTTACGGGGAAGACCGTAAGGTTTCCCACTGGCTTCAAGCTACATGCTACTGCTGTAAAGCTCCAAGACAGTGGGGAACTGTACATATCTCCACAGTTGATGACCTAATAAATGAGCATTTAAATGCCGTCCACGTATGTTGAAATCAAATATATATTATATTGATTTCCTCTGCTACAAAACAATGCATGTAGGATGGCTCTGACCTAAAAGGAATGTCTGAACTGCATTTTTAACTGAGCCAGAGGGAAAACCTAGAGACTGTCACTGGAAATCCTAAGCGGATAGCAGTTATCAGTGACTGGAAAACAGTTTTTTTTAGCTTGCAGATCCCTCTTCTCCCTCTGTAACAGTGTGTTTTATTGTGCGTTAATATTATTGTCGAGTTTATACTGTCAGTTTTAGCGTTTAGTTTTCAGTTCACTTTTCTAACATCACCTAGGAATCTAATGGCGCTCTATAAATATAATGTAAATGAACTCACATTTCCTAAGTATAGATAGCCGAACACTTAACAGGAAAGGTAGGCTTAGTCTGCAGTAAGCAGCCTATTGTTATAGCCTAAGAGCCAAAACTGAACTCTTCAGGACTCCATCACAAGATCATGCTATGTATTTCGCTGTCCGGAATGCCATGCAGAAGGGCACATGAGCCTTACAATGCCAATGACTGGCATAAGGATGGTAGCAGGATCTATCTAGCTAACTGAGCTAAAAGATTCTTTATAAGTTTACATAGCACAGACAATGGCAGTGCAGCGAGAGATGTGATGACGATCCCTGCAATTGATCTGTTATTTCTTGGGATCGTTGACATTTCCTGCCATCACTTTAAGCACTTAATATCTTGCCAAGTACAGCTGCCTCTTCTTACACATTAGGTGATGTTGAGTTATGCATATGTCAGGGATCTTTTATTAGCATAATGCTGGTACAGGATGATTCAGAATAGGGCATTTAAGCCCTATTAATAGCATGTTACGATTCTAGTTTCCTATATTCACTGGATACATTTAGAAACACTGGTTATGACATAAAAGTTACAACAAATATACGCAATGCAATTATATCCATGGGCAAATGTACACTATTAACCACTTGAATGCCAGGAGCTGGAGATTCGTTTAAAATGCTTAATAGGCAAAAGTATTTTTTGAAAGACTAGTATCATAAAATCGTTATCATTATCATTATTATATCTCCCAAGTAACCTATGCTACACCAAAAAAAAATAAAATACTCTATACAAAAAGTACACAGAAAAGGGCACTCTTACCATTGCAGTGAGGCTGCAGTGAGGACTCCCCAATTCATGTTACTACTTTCTGAGCCCAGTCCTCATCCTTGGATCCCAGGACAAGAAGTAGAAGAAAAAGAGGGTTTCCACAGAAGCCAAGAAGCAGAAAATAAACGATATTCCTTCTCTTGTAGAATATTCACATTTCTCCTGTCTGGTGTAGTTGATTTATTCATAGATAATACTGCCTATAGAGTATATCTGCCCGTGGCTTGTCACTGTCCAGGAAGTTTTCCAGCTCACACTCAGCCTACTCTGCAGCAAGTGGAGCTACCTGGAGATCAGAGAAGCAGCTCTGCTCTCTGAAGCACTTTCTAAACACTCAGATTTTTCTCTTTTGCTGCTAAGCTCTGCCTTGTATACACATTCATTCAGACAGGGAGCCAATGGGAAGCCAGCAGCACATGCCTGCTACCTCTAGCTTTGCTTGTCTGCCAGAGCCCAGAGAGCAGCACAATGTATGGAGAATTTAGGGTCCAGCACATCTATCTCAAGTGGAAGAAGCCACTGATTCTATGGCAGTAGTACATACAATATTGATATTATTATATTACATTATGTTTTGGTGCAGTGTATAAAAGATACAATTTCCAGAGATAAATTGGAGGCTGGGATAATCCAGCCCACTGTTATAACATGTATAAGTCTGTCTCCTATGCATGAATATACACATTAATGACATGTGATTCACTGTATTACGTTGGTATGGCTGGACAGTGATATAAATGGACAAGAAGCTGTAAGGGGTGTTTTGGACATTCCTTTTGATTTACCTACATTTGTGAGTGAAATGCATTTGCATTTCTGTGTTATGGAGATGTGTAAGAAGCTGCTATCAGCATGAAGTTGAGTGGGAGGAAAGAAAGGAATTAAAGGTATAGGGACATGAGGCAGAGTCTATCAAGGTAGTCACATAGTCAAATAGTGAGGGATATCAGGATCTCATGACAATATAGATCTACCCCCTCTTTTTTTTTTAAAGCCACCTGTGCTTAGAAACAAATCTTGCAGATCTGGGAAATCTTTAGAACCAATTGACACAGAGAAATTCTGCTAGAGGGGCAAAAGAAAGAGAACAAGTTAGGGAAACAAAAATATTTGCAAAGCTGATGGTAAGCGGAGGTTTGCTGTAGTATAGGAAGGGAAACACTCGATTTAGAAAGTCTGTGGAAAGGAAAGATATACACTCACTGGCCACTTTATTAGGTACACCTGTTCAATTGCTTGTTAACACAAATAGCTAATCAGCCAATCACATGGCAGCAACTCAATGCATTTAGGCATGTAGACGTAATCAAGGCAACTTGCTGAGGTTCAAACCGACCGTCAGAAAGGGGAAGAAAGAGGATTTATGTGACTTTGGCACCTACAACCATGCTGGCCTGAGTATTTCAGAAACTGCTGATCTACTGGGATTTTCACACACAACCATCTCTAGGGTTTACAGAGAATGGTCCGAAAAAGAGAAAATATCCCGTGAGCAGCAGTTGTGTGGACGAAAATGCCTTGTTGATGTCAGAGGTCAGAGGAGAATGGGCAGACTGGTTACAACCAAGGTATGTAGAATTCCATCTCTGAACGCAAAACTCTTCGAACCTTGAAGCAGATGGGCTACAGCAGCAGAAGACACCTGGCGCCACTCCTGTCAGCTAAGAACAGGAAATTGAGGCTACAATTCGTACAAGCTCACCAGAATTGGACAATGGAAGACTGGAAGAACGTTTCCTGGTCTGATGAGTCTCGATTCCAGCTGCAACATTCAGATGGCAGTGTCAGACTTTGGCATAAATAACATGAAAGCATTGGTCCATCCTGCCTTGTATCAAAGGCTCAGGCTGGTGATTGTGGTGTAATAGTGTGAGGGACATTTTCTTGGCACACTTTGTGCCCCTTAGTACCAACTGAGCATCGTGGAAATGCGACAGCCTACCTGAATATTGTTGCTGACCATGTCCATCCCATATGACCACAGTGTACCCATCTTCTGATGGATACTTCCAACAGGGAAATGTACCATGTCACAAGGCTCACATCATTTCAAATGATTTCTTGAACACGACAATGAGTTTATTGTTCTCCAATGGCCTCCACAGTCAACAGATCTCAATCCAACAGACCACCTTTAGGATGTGGTGGAACAAGAGATTTACATCATGGATGTGCAGCCAACAAATCTGCAGCAACTGTGTGATGTCATCATGTCCATATGGACCAAAATCTCTGTGGAATGTTTCCAGCACCTTTTAGAAAGTATGCCATGAACAAGGGAGGCAAAAGGGGGTCCAACCCGGTTCTAACATGGTGTACCTAATAAAGTGGCCAGTGAGTGTATGTCTATCTCACAGCTACAGCAGTTTCTATGTGCAGAGGTGATTTTTACATGTTTGTTCTGAATGAAATCCAATGCCTAATGTAAGTTGGTGGCTGTCAGACTACATAAAAGTGCACCTGAGAAGATAAAGAATATGCAGAGTAGTGTGTTCTGGCCTGCTGCAAGGCATAAGCCAAGTCTTTGCAGAGTGTGACCCCAAAATACACCAGATTCACCCTAACACAAGTACACATGTATAAAAAAACAGAATACGAGTTTGAGCCAACTTGGCTCTGAGTCCAACACCTGTACTCTTCATATGGTTTATATGTCAAACTCAAGCCAATAGTTTTAAAGTTCCTTTTTTCAAACAGCTTTGAGATATTTAAAAAGCTCGGTTTTAAAAGCTCGGTTTTAAAAGTTCCTTTTTTCGAACAGCTTTGAGATATTTTTCTCTGATATTATTTTAAGTAATATAGAAATAACCAACACCTGTAAAGAAAGCCAATCCCCTTGGATTTTGGATTACCTGTTTCTGGATCTGCTTACCTGGATTGACTTCTTGAGTGCCTTACAGATTTTGATACTGAGCTGCCAGTCCTCTGAACCTGGACTGTCTGACCTTGAGTATTGATTGTTGGTTTTCTGCATTACTATATTGGGCTTCCTTTACTGTGACCAGTCGTGGTTGCACAATCCTCGAGGCTCATCCACTAGGTATGCATGGCTGCTACTGTGTGACACAGATGTAGTTGCTATCATGGCTAAAACAGCAAGAACACCAAAAGGTATTCTGATTACTTTGTAATAGTGGATTGGAGAGCCAAAGTAAATTGGGGTAAAAGCAGTGGGTAGAAAAGCAAACCTGTCCAGACTAGTATCTAAAGCTGGGAATCTACCTATTATAGAAACAAAGCTGGGTTGCTCCTTGAGAACCAAAGGAAGTTTAAAAGCATCAGTAGATTTTGGTAAAATTTGCTGTAACAAAAGCTTGTATGGCCAAACAGTGGCTTTCCCACCATATGTGGCATATGTGGAAATAATTACATCTTCAACTATTCTTTTGGAGGCAGGTGAAAAATACCAGTTGGACATTTCTTCTGCTTTTTTCTGTTCCCTTCTGTTTTGCAAACAGAGTTAAACAAGATGCACAGAGTTTTGAAACCCTCCCAACTTTCTCATTTCTGGCACATTAGCTTAAATTTGAGTTTCTTAAGTAACTGTCTTTAAAAAAACAGCCTACTGTTTGAAAATTGATAGGAGCTTGGCTTCTGCTCAGCCCATTCCTATTGAAAAAAACAGAAAGCTCAAAACAAAACACCACTTTACTTGTGTTCCTTTTTTGATTAACAGATATTCCTAGGGTACATCAATAAAAATGATGGTTCAAGAAATGTGTGTTCAAAAATTCTCATTAAAAAGGAATACAGAGACATCCTTGGCATTAACTTCTCATAATGTCTGTCTCTGCTTCACTGAAAAAGAAAATGGTTTGTCTCGGAGAAAGATTTTAGGAAATATCCCAAAATTAGGAGTAACGGAGAAGGTCTAATTTCTAGACAATAACACATGTAGCAAGATAAACATTAGATACTGCTCTTAATGTTAAGTGATCTATTTAATCTATTATATTTGATTTGTTTAGATACTTAAGGTGTCTTAAAATGAATTATTTGTATCGCTTAAGAAAATTGGTCCTGTGTAGATCTACAAAAGTTCACCTAATCTAAGGTTCATTAACAGATAAGAGTCAGAAATTATGTTTGGTTGTAGGAGAGCTGCAATTTTCTTATGGAATGACAGCAAACCTCTGATAAGCTAGGGTTACTTATTCATATTACCGAAGAACCTTGACAATGCCTTAGACGTTAGTCTATCTTGTGAACTATATTCAGAGACATGGAATAGAAGGAGAATAGATCAGCATTTTCTTCAAGTGTGGCCTACAGCATGGGTGCATACAGCCAACATGACTAACGTTTCCACCAACCTGCCCACAAAATCAGGTTAAGCATGCTATGCATTATTATTATTATTCTTTATTTCTAAAGCGCCGACAGATTCTGCAGCGCTGTACAAGGTGAGAAGGTTACAGATAATGACAGGTACAATACAACAATTGACATACAGATTCAAGAGGAATGAGGGGCCCTGTTCCCGCAGGAACCTACAATCTAAACGATGCTCAATTGGTACTAAGAGGCACAAAGTGTGCCAAGAAAATGTCCACCACACCATAAAACCACCACCACCAGCCTGAACCTTTGATACAAGGCAGGATAGATCCATGCCTTCATGTTGTTTATGCCAAAGTCTGACCCTGCCATCAGACAAAGGCAATGTTCTTCCAGTGGCACCAGGAGTGGCACCTGGCGTGGTCTTCTGCTGCTGTTGCCCATCTGCTTCAAGGTTCGATGTGTTGTATGTCCAGAGATGGTATTCTGCCTTGGTTGTAATGAGTGGTTACTTGAGTTACTGTTGCCTTTCTGTCATCTCAAACCAGTCTGCCCATGCTCCTCTGACCTCAACAAGGCATTTTCGTCCACACAATTGCCGCTCACTGGATATTTTCTCTTTTTCGGATCATTCTCTGTAAACCCTTGAGATGGTTGTGTGTGGAAATCCCAGTAGATCAGCAGCTCGGTTTGAACTTCAGAAAGTTGTCTTGACCACGTCTACATGCCTAAATGCATTGATTTCCTGCCATATGATTGGCTGATTAGCTATTTGTGTTAACAAGCAATTGAACAGTGGCCAGTGAGTGTATATTTGGTAGTAATATGAAAATAATAATTAAGCATTGTTAATGAGTCTAGTTCAATGTATACATTTGTATTTACCAATGTCATATGTGTCTGTTTGTCCTCTTGGGCGATCAGTTACCAAATTGTGGCCTTGCTTAATAAGTCAGTAAGAAAGACAGACATCATATCACAGAGCTCAGCATTGAGCATGGCTACTGTATAGGTGGCAACTAGGGGTGTTGCCCTTGAGCCGTGCTCTAGGCAAATACAGGCAGAGCCGGCCTTAAGTGTTCTGGTGCCCTGTGCGGACTACTCCTCTGGTGCCCCATCCCCCCAAAAAGAAAGGAAAAAATCTTCCCCTCTGCCCCTTCTCACTGCCTCCCCCCTGCCCCTTCTACTATCTACCCCCCTGCCCTTTCTCACTATCTACCCCCCTGCCCCTTATCACTATCTACCCCCCCTGCCCTTCTCACTATCTACCTCCCCTGCCCCTTCTCACTATCTACCCCCTCTCCCTATCCTTACTTACCTTACTTACCTTTTTTCTCTGAACCTAGATGCTCGATTTTAGTATCCAGCAATTTTTAATTACTGCCTAATGTTTCTAAGCAGATGAATATTAAGGTAATGGTTTTTTAAACATAGGTAGATGCTTAAGCTTGCAAAATGCTGTAAAACGAATGACTGCATTGATATTTCTAGCAAAAGGTAGAATGCACAGTAGATCTAACTTTACAGATGTTTTGAAAAAAGTGCTGAATGAATGTAAATAAATTGAAAATGTACTTTTTACCTTACTGTTGAATCCTCTACGCACAATTTATTAACGATTCGGTTATTAAAATTAACTGACTTGTAGCTTAAATGGTTATAGGGATGCCCTTTCCCTTAACCCCCCCCCCAGTACTTTTAAAGAGGGGGGTTTTAGCATAAATAGTTGCACCTACCAGCAGTTGCACCTACCTGTTTAAGGTACATTATAGCAATAAATCTTATCAGTTAGTTTCTGTTGCTTAGATGTGCATCTCTAAGATTAGCTTGTCTTGGTTAAATGCATTCTTTGAGACGTCGCAATATGCTAACACGTATGTTGAAAAAATAAGAGTATCACCCATTTTATATGAATACTGACATCCTATAAAATTTTTGACTTAGATTTCTTGTGGGAGATTACATCTTTGAAACATCCATTCCTTTTTATATTTTTTTATAAACATAGTAACCAAACCAATAAAAACGTAGTTATCAAATAAATATTGCAACATAGGTAAATAATACGGCATGTTAAGTGTCAAAACTGGACTTGTGTTGAAGCTGTTACAAAGTACTTCAAATAAAAACTATATATCAGGAAGCAATAATATAATTTACTAGATCAGCTAAAAGAACCATTCAGGACACAGTTGAGAAGAATTACAACATAACCACCAAGCCCATATCTTAAACATTCAACAAACTTTACCTCTGCAGAGTTTAGTGCAGCTATGAGCGGTTACTTGGATATGTGTTGAGGAGTTGAATAACTTACTGGTTAGCATGTTATTATGAAACATTTTTTTGTAATAAATAAATTGCCGCTATACTAAATAATAAATAAATAACACAGTAAATACTATCAATTAAAAATACAGAGCTACAAATAATCCACAAAAAATTGGGGCCTGTACTACCTCCATGCACCCCCTTGGGCAGGCCCGGACTGGCCATCGGGCACACCGGGCATTTGCCCAGTGGGCCGGGCCACAGCAGGGCCGCATGCAGCTCCAGGCCCCTACCCTACCTACGATCGGGTCTGCCACTCTAAGGGGCCGGGAGAAGGTCCCCAGCCAAGGCCGGCTCTTACGGGGTCTGGTGCGGCCGCTAGCACAGCGTTTAAATAAAACATCGGGGGTTTTCTTAACTTTGACTGTATAACCATTCTCGCATTTAATAAATGTTTTTTTTAACTTTATTTAACATGGAGGATGTAAAATAAAGTTGAAACCCCCCCCCGATGTTTTAATTTAAACCCTGTGCGGCCGCAGACCCGTAAGGTGGGGGCTTCCCGGCCCCGTAGAGCAGGGCCGACCTTTGGGGTGTGCGACCGCACAGGGCGCCACACTCCAGGGGGTGCCAATGCGGCACCCGGTACCCCTCCAGAGACGGACAGTAATGTCCGCCGCTGGAGGAGCAGGCTCGCAAGGGAGCGGTATCGGAGGTCTTTAACAGACCTCCGGTTCCCTTGAGTGATTTTAAGCCGGGTTCAACCCGGCTTAAAATCACTTAAGGGAGCCGGAGGTCTGTTAAAGACCTCCGATACCGCTCCCTTGTGATCCGCCCGGCAACAGCTGCTGTGCGCCGGGGTCTGTTGTCAGATCCCGGCGCACAGCACTGAAGCCGCGCCCACCGCTGTCCGTGCCCTCTGACCCGGAAGAAGAGAAGACAGAAGAACTGAAGAAGAGGAAAAGAAGCTGAAAGAAGAAAGGAAAGGTAGGAAAGCATTAAGTGAGAGTGGACTGGTATATGTGTGTATTAGTATATATGTGTGTATTGGTATATATGTGTGTATTGGTATATATGTGTGTATTGGTATATATGTGAGTATTGGTATACATGTGTGGATTGGTGTATGTGTGTGGTTTGGTGTGTATGTGTGTGGTTTGGTGTGTATACGTGTGTGGATTGGTATACGT
>VKOC01047661.1:0-10493 GCA_009364415.1 Spea multiplicata
TAGAAGGGGAAGATAGTATAGATAGAGAGCTGGGGCATATAAATGTACCTGGGGGTGGAGCGGAGGGAGGGGTTAGAATAGTTAATAGGGATAGGCTTGATAGGAGAAAAAACCATACACCTCTAAATTGTATGCTTACTAATGCCAGAAGCCTGACCAATAAAACTGGCGAACTGGAGTTAATAATGTCTGCAGAAAATTATGACATAGTGGGTATAACAGAGACATGGTTGGATGATAGCTATGACTGGGCGGTTAACATACAGGGTTATAGTCTATTCAGGAAGGATCGGAAAAAAAAACGAAAAGGGGGAGGAGTTTGCCTTTATGTAAAGTCCAGCCTAAAGGCCACACTGCGGGAGAATATATGTGAGGGAAATGATGATGTGGAGTCATTATGGGTAGAAATATACGGTAAGAAAAATAATAAAATACTGATCGGGGTTTGCTATAAGCCACCAAATATAATTGAAGCAGCAGAAGATCAATTATTAAAGCAAATAAACAAGGCAGCAAATCACAATGAGGTGGTTATTATGGGGGACTTTAACTATCCCGACATAAACTGGGAAACCGAGACCTGTGAATCTCATAAAGGAAACCGCTTTCTGACTATAAGTAAAGATAATTATCTGTCCCAAATGGTACAGGACCCAACCAGAGGGGGCGCTCTACTGGACTTAATATTAACCAACAGACCTGACAGAGTAACTAATGTGCAGGTCAGAGGGCACCTAGGAAATAGTGATCACAATATAATAAATTATAACTTGTCGTTCAATAAGGGAACTCTTAGAGGAGCCACAAGAACTATGAACTTTAGGAAGGCAAAGTTTGATCAACTAAGAGAAGCCCTTAACACTGTAAATTGGGAAAATGTCCTCAAAAACAAAAGCACAGATACTAAATGGGAGATTTTTCAAAATATCTTAAATTCTCACTGTGAAAAGTACATACCGTATGGGAATAAAAGTGTCAGGAGCAAGAGAAAACCAATGTGGATAAATAAAAATGTAAAGGTGGCAATAAATGGCAAAAAAAGGCATTTAAGCTACTAAAACAGGAAGGCAGTGAGGAAGCACTAAGAAGCTATCGGGAAAAAAATAAAATATGTAAAAATCAGATAAAAGCAGCAAAAGTGGCGACAGAAAGACTCATTGCCAAAGAGAGTAAAACAAACCCCAAAATGTTCTTTAACTATATAAATAGTAAAAAGGTTAAAAATGAAAGCGTCGGCCCCTTAAAAAGTAATGAGGGAGACGTTATAGACGGGGATCAGGAAAAAGCGAATCTATTAAATATATTCTTCTCTGCTGTATTCACAGAGGAAAATGAAATACCAGGTAATATACAGCAGGATGAGATAAATGCCCCAGTACATGTCGCCTGTCTAACCCAGGAAGAAGTGCAGTGCCGCCTAAAAAAAAATCAAAATAGACAAATCACCAGGTCCAGATGGCATTCACCCCCGCGTTCTAAGGGAGTTAAGTAATGTAATAGACAGACCCCTATTTCTAATATTCAAGGACTCTATAGTGACCGGGTCTGTTCCCCAGGACTGGCGCATTGCAAATGTTGTGCCAATATTCAAAAAGGGGACAAAAAGTGACCCGGGGAATTATAGGCCTGTTAGTTTAACTTCTGTTGTATGTAAACTGTTTGAGGGTTTCCTAAGAGATGCTATTTTGGAGAATCTCAATGAAAATAAATGTATGACTCCATATCAGCATGGGTTTTACAAGGGATCGGTCCTGTCAAACTAACCTGATCAGCTTTTATGAGGAGGTGAGCTCAAGACTGGATCGGGGTGAATCGCTGGATGTCGTATATCTTGATTTTTCCAAAGCATTCGATACAGTGCCACATAAAAGGCTGGTACATAAAATGAGAATGCTTGGGCTGGGGGAGAATGTGTGTATGTGGGTAAGTAACTGGCTCAGTGATAGGAAACAGAGGGTGGTTATTAATGGTACATACTCTGAGTGGGTGACTGTTACTAGTGGGGTACCACAGGGGTCAGTTTTGGGTCCTATTCTTTTTAATATATTTATTAATGACCTTGTAGAGGGATTGTATAGTAAAGTATCAATCTTTGCAGACGATACTAAGCTCTGTAATGTGGTTAAAACAATAGAGGACAGTGCACGATTACAAATGGATCTGCATAGGTTGGAGGCTTGGGCTGGGATGTGGCAGATGAGGTTCAACACAGATAAATGTAAGGTTATGCACATGGGGAAGAAAAATCCGGGCTGGGAATATGTATTAAATGGGAAAACACTGGGGACGACTGACATGGAAAAGGACTTAGGAGTCTTGGTTAACAGTAAATTTACCTGTAGCGACCAGTGTCGGGCAGCTGCTGCTAAGGCAAATAAAATCATGGGGTGCATCAAAAGGGGCATGGATGCCCACGACAAGGAAATAATTCTACCATTGTACAAGTCACTAGTCAGACCACACATGGAATACTGTGTACAGTACTGGGCACCAGTGTACAAGAAAGATATAGTGGAGCTGGAGAGGCTTCAAAGACGGGCAACCAGAGTAATAAGGGGAATGGGAGGACTACAGTACCCAGAAAGATTATCAGAATTAGGGTTATTTAGTTTGGAAAAAAGACGGCTTAGGGGGGACTTAATAACTATGTATAAATATATAAGGGGGCAGTACAGAGATCACTCCCAGGACCTATTTATACCCAGGACTGTATCTATAACAAGGGGACATCCTTTACGGCTGGAGGAAAGAAGGTTTCTACACCAGCACAGACGGGGGTTCTTTACAGTAAGAGCGGTGAGACTATGGAACTCTCTGCCAGAGGAAGTGGTAATGGTAAACTCAATAAAAGAGTTTAAAAGGAGCCTGGACGTGTTTCTTGAAAGCAATAATATTACAAGTTATGGATAGTAGATTAATAGGGACAGAACGTTGATCCAGGGATTTATTCTGATTGCCATATTTGGAGTCGGGAAGGAATTTTCCCCTTGGTATGGGGCAATTGGCATCTGCTTCATAAGGGTTTTTTGCCTTCCTTTGGATCAACACAGTAGGGACACAATATGTATATAGGTTGAACTTGATGGACTTTGGTCTTTTTTCAACCTTATGAACTATGTTACTATGTTATGAACTATGTTACTAAGAAGGAGTCCACGTACCACTCAATTTGTAAAATAAACCCTTGTTCACATGCCCTTAGACATGTTGGATTTGTGTCAGCATGGATCTCGGGAAAAACAAGGGTTATGTGGGAACCAGTAGTACATCTTTATTTGCATTAGTTAGTCCATTAAAAAGAAAAAAAAAAAAAAGCCTGGCATGTTACTTCCACAGAAAAACAGCAAATTAGCTGCTGAAGCAGAGCAAAATTAGATTGCAAAACTGTTTAAAAAGGAGATTAGGTTAATACAGTGGAAAATAACGAAATCTCCACAGGGATACATGCAGGGAGTTGAGTTACACTAACTGGTGGTCCCAAGTAAGCTGCTTTGGACACACTGCACATGGAGGATGGACCATGTAGTATTAGTGTTTGAGATGTGTTACCAAAGAGCAATCTTATAATATAACTAGGTTGGCTACCGATATTTGGGGAGAGCAGCTCAAATCAGGATCCAGGAGAGACATGGCATGAATAAATCTACACAGATTACAGAATTAATGTTACCGGTGATGGAAGGAACGCTTCGTGGAATTTCTTGGGATTAATCCTCAGGGAACCCTAGAGAACGAGAACAGATCAGCATGACTTTATTTGCAAAACACGGTGTTCTCCCTGACCATGCAGAACAGTTATTTGTATAAATTGTAGTTACTTGGTCAGAAATTTATTTTCAGAGTTCATTTTTCAGACTTTTACTAAACACATGTTGCGAAAATCATTATGTGAAGCAGACCACTCAGGTGCGGGATAGCCATCAGATCCCACACCATCACTAAAGTACTCGTCATATCACACATGTTTCTCTTCTTCCCATCTGCAGGTTCAGAGTTTCCAAGACAGCAAACAGAAATTCCCCAAGATTTGACAGCCACACGTCTGCAGCTGCTCATTTAACATGTTAGATGGCGCTTTCAATAGATTTGTAGTGGATGAGAGCTCACAAAACCAGTACGGCTCTAATGCAAGACTGCCAACTAGAGAGTTACACTTGCAGATGTAACAATAGAGATAAGGACGGCGTATGAACAGTACCATTTGTACAGGAAATAAGTTCAGCACAGTCCTGCCAGCAGATGCATGAATTACAAGTAGATTTGAATCAATCGATATAGGAATTGTTTACAACCGAAGCTAAACAAACCTCATGAGTAGTACCGGTATTTAGAATACACAATGTACTTTTAAAGCAAGAAACAACCTATATTCCAGGGGAATCATGGACTTACAACAACTCCAGGACAATAAAATGGGAAAGGCTGAGCTGCCTCAGCTTTTCTAAAAGCAGAATAGGTCTACTATATTTTCCATTACCAAAGCCATGCAAATTTACAATGGGGGTTTATTCGCTAGAGCTAGTAGGCAAATAGTTTCAACTATCTCACTTCACTATTCATTATGAAGCACCACTGATGGCAGGTTTATACACTTACTGGAGAGCTGGCCCTGTATAATGACGGGGCAGAAGAGTGGCACATAGAAGCCGAGACAGTTATCCAACAATCTCTCCCTTTAATGAACAGACCCCAGTTCCTACAGTGGTGAATTGGTGCAATAAGTGCAGCCTTAAGAGCACCATCAGATTCCATAATGCCGCTACAATTAGTGGAGTAATTTGGTTGCACATAAAACTGATTTTACCTGTCAAAAAGGAACAATTGTCTAGTTAGAAGTAACTTGATGTGCAAGTCTATTGAGAACTTTTAGAAGCAGAACTGTGTACACATTAACCAGAAAGTTGGACTACCCATTTAAAAGGCAATGTGTTATTCTAAAACCATTGTAGGGCACCGCTGTACTATTAATATTTGTCCACAATTATATTAAACATGTCATTTTAACCCCCCCAAACATTTCATTTTTGTAATGTCCAACATAAGTTTGTAGGGGTTTAAGGACATTCATCTCTGAACTCTAGAACGGCAGGTGTCTCACATTAAATCCACCAGCAGAATACGTGCACTCAACAGGCAAAATTTCACTTTCAGCTCTTGCGTCTTCTCTTTAACCACCAATTAACACACTTAACATTTATATCTTAGCAGATGGGTCAAATATCCCTCCTGACCAAAATCCTATTTACCATGTTGATCATTTCACGCTGTGATCTCATATCTGGAACAAGCAGCATTTCCCATCTGCACAGGACAGATGTTTTCATGCACAGGACCGGGTGGTGTTGAGTGGATGTCTATCCAGTAGGGATGAGGGGGGTAGTTATGTCACATTATTAAAATATATTTGTAACCAATATACAGCTATATAAATAGATATTTCACCACTGCCCTTAAAACGTTACCATCACATAAATTGAGTTGCTCCAGTATGTTTAGGGGGCAGCTTCTTATACTCAAAACGACATTATTTTTTTCCATTTTTTTTTCTAATAGAACAAAAACTACAACAGAAGACTTGGGCTATTACTTGGTGAAAAAAAACACAAAAACCCTCAAACATTCAACATCAGTTCATTGCAGGAAGAGATTACGTAGAGGTCATATGGTTTTGTACAAGTGCCCAAATAATAAAAAAAAAAAGTGTAATAAAATAATGACAATTGAAGGTATTTGAGAATTTTTGTTAATCTAAGCCATATGGTTTCCATAGATTTCAGGTGTTTTAGGAAGGCAAAATCCCCCAGGTAACACTAATTGATATGATGACTGTTCCTCATCTGCTGCTCCGCTGTACCAATCCCTCCATTGGCTCCCATACCCAAATACAAAATTCTTACCATGACCTACAAAATGGTAAATCGTAAATCGTAAATCGGTTTCGGGGGCGCAGTTAAATAGTTTACATGTGAATTCATATTTGCTGATTAAACTATTTTCTTATAGGGTCGTCTTATATTCAGGCTCCAGATAAGCAAGAGGGAATGCTTTATTCAATAGCCTATAGTAGGACATTTGTCAAAATTCAGTTGCTCAAGATGAAAATAGAATTAAAAATAGTTATTAACCAAAACAACTAATGTGCCTGCTTCAGGAGGGACTGAGCCTCTTTGGGACACATTTCCCGCTTTCCTTCCCTAACCATCAGCCCTATATAGAGGCTCAGAATGCTTGCTAGGTATGAGGGTTTCAGGCCTAACAGTTACAACATATCTGAAAATTGTAGGAGAGTCCATAAACTAACGCATGCAAATAAAAAAAATACAATTAGGAATAATACTGTTACTTAAATGACTCAATATTTTGCCAATAACCACACCCCAACACAAAAGTGTTCTTTAGTCTTTTAAAGTGTTTTGTGGTATGGTCAACAGAAAGCCTCATTAACAAGTACAACATGGCATTACTTGATAGGGAGCACAAATCCACCGAGGGGGGGGGGGAGGAGAAATAAAAAAAAAAAAAAAAAAAAAAAAAAAAAAACTTAAAATGGGGTACAAGAAAATAGGTACTAACCCAATACATTTAACTTATCATATGAAGTACCAATGCTGGCTATTAACTTTTGTACCTGTATTAACTCTCCTTTCTTCAGTCCCGCAGATACTTCATCCTTTGTCATATAAGCCTCAAAGATATTCCTTTTTCTTCCTTTGCCACGTTTATTATCAGAGTTAGGGGCTGAACTTCTATTTGTTCCTGAGTAATTAGAAATGGGTTTATGTTAGGATGCAAAACAAAATGTAGAATATATAAATGCATCCACCAGGCTAAAAAACAAACAAAAAAATACTTTTTGGGCTTTCAATCAGTTATTTCTAATGAGGCCAAGCATTCATTTTGTAAAAGGAAGGATGGATTCTAGCTTTGGGATCATGAGAACTACACCAATAGAGCAGGTAAGGGGGGGGGGACTATAAGGATGAACACCATCAATAGAAAGAGGGAGCTATTAACTGTAATCCTGGAGTGTAAGCCCTCCATGTTACATAGTGGAACGTGCATCTCAAACTTAAGGGTGGTAGAGAAGATCCTGGTATCATGAAAAATAACGCCATAAATAGTAAGTGCTGGTTTGGCTCAAAGTAACCCTTTTTATATGTAATTCAGCCTTTGAAACATGGGCACCATCCATAGTATAATAATCTACTATTGTGAGATCTTAAATCATATGATTAGAGCCATAACAGATTGAGACACCATTCTTAGTTGATGCATACGCAAGGTAAAAAATGCTATTTGGTTTATAAACATATAACAATTATATAGAATTGTTATTGTTTTCTTTAACATCATTATGTTAAATAACCCATGCAGACTCAAAAGTACCAACTCTTTCCTGCTGGACTGTGTCAAAGATGTAAGCAACCTGCTGTCAATAAGCAACAATAAAATTGTTAAGTCCTAGGCGTGCTAGAAGAATGTGTGGCTTTAATTTTTACCAGCATTTTGCAATGTAAATACCTCTGGAGGACCAAGCCTGTCCTGAGCTCATAAATTCTGCACTATGCATTGCTTCGCTATGGGACTCTGAAAGCTGTCTCTTCCGATCGTGGCTTGGCGGCGTGCTGGCACTCTCAGACTGGTTCCTGATCCTGGCAAATCCCCTCTTGTCGCCGCCTGTAATCAAAGATGGAAAACAGAAAGGAATAGCAAAAGTTAATCTGATGTACTTCTACACCACCTACAAGATTAAATTTAAAAACAAAACAGCAGATTCTTGAGCTTACAGAAGCATTCACTCCTTGGAAGATACATTAAAACCTAAATTTACTGCGCTCAAATAAAGTCTGTCGACTCATTCTTTAAAAGTCTGCATTGATTTAAGCAGATAATTTCACAAATACATTTGCCCGTCTTACCACAACACAAATGCATTGCTGCATGGCCGTATTAAGCAGTCAGACACATGATTTCTATTATGAGAAGCAAAGATTTATATAGAATACCAGGTATAAAAAAAAAAAGCTAAAATGTAACCTATTAAAAAGTTTTTTAGCTAATATTTTCTCTTTATGCCTAGTATTTTTGGCATTTAATTCCAGCCTCACATCATAGGGGCTTGGGCAACACTCTGAAGTATGAATGTCTGATAACAAGCGACATATTTGTCAAACAAAAGTTATGATCACAAAAAGCAGGGAATACACCAAGATAGACTAGAGAGTTCATTGGGCGTGCACACACACATAGTTAAGTGAATCTTAAAAACATCCTATGGGTCATGGACAGTGTTAGTATAAAAGCTAAAAATTATATAATATATGGAATAGAAACAGAAGTTGCAGTAGACCGTGTGAGCTGGTAGACAATTTTCACAATATGAGCAATAATGTACCTCTATAAAACAGAGCTGTTTACTCAACAAGGTAAGTAAAGGTATAACAGATGCTTTAACAGCTCAGATCACAATGTTATATAAATCAGAGCAGAGCTTATATCCAAACATGACATTTCATTTTAAAGGGACAAATGCATAATAAAGTACTTTAATATGCATTTTTCAACATATAAAATACTTAAATAACCTCTGTGCGTTACAAGCTAATAATGCAGTCAGTTCGCGGGGAAAAAAAAAAAAAAAAAAAAAAAAAAAAAAAAAAAAAAAAAAGTTCCACTTAAGTCGATGGGAGGGCTATTTGCGTGCACAAGGTCATTTTAGCCCACTGGGACTCTTACGCAAAAATTTGAAGGGACCACTATCATATGATGGCTACTATATCCCTGTAAGAGGTCCTGTTATGATACTATTCAATATGCCGCACAACATCTACTACAGACTGCATAAAGCTAGGCCTCATCTCACAACTTTTGGATTTACAGCCCAAGTATTGGTATCTCGACCAAATGCTAATTAGGATACCAGTTTTAAGAAAAAAAACAAAAATGAAATTCTAGCCGTTTTGAGATTCCATGGCCTGGAGTTACAAAAGGCATGCAGATGAACACAATATCAAGAATCCTTCAGGCTCTGGATGCCGCTCAAGCTACCAAACTCCAAAAGACAGTTATGAAGCTGGACAATACTAACAGTCCGAAATAGTTTGTGTGTGGCAATGAAAGCAAGAGGCATGCCTCATTAGAAGGGCCCTCCAACTGGAATTACGGTAGCAGTGGCCAATCACAAAACACCTAACAACTGATGTTTTGCTAGCATATATGCTATTGGCTACTGCTTCAATGGTGAGTGATGGTGTCTCTCCAAGACGCTTCCTGGTTTCGGTAGAGGCAGCCATAGAAAGATGTAAAATGTAACAGAAATCCAATAACTAAAACACATGCCTTGCATTTACATTTATCACGTACATTGAAGATAATGTATAAAGGGACTCCAACACGCACCAAAAATAAATCGTGCTGTGGGGGAACTAGAGATTGTTCTTTCAACTAGTCCGGTCCCTGGCAGCTTAAGTCAAGTTGCCTGTACACCATTCCGTCAAAAAACAAATTTTAAGAAGTCACCTAACAGGATACATACCCTTTGGGAGACATTCTTTCCAGTGTTGTGAATTACCAAAGCAGTTCTCCTTTACAAACAGTTCAGAAAGTTTGATACAGAACAGTGACAAATCCCTTCGGCTTTCCCTTCCTATTACACAACCCAAGCAGACTCAGACTTCCACATGTTTGTCCTTGTCCAAACAGCTGGACATATTGAAACAAAGCTGAGTAGGACATGATGGTGAAACAGAAACAGAATTTTACAGCAGATAACAGCCATTGGGTCCATCTATCCTTCCCATCTGTTATGAATTGGAACAGCAAGTGGTGACCACCATAAGGGTACCTATTTGAAACATCTACCACATATTCATTGATGAAACTATTCCAGCTGTAGTAGGAAAAAAAACCCACTTTGTGACCAATGACATACCATGTACATCATGAAAACATGGTCCTTTAAGTACATGATCTGTTATATATATTAAAAAAAAAAGTCGCTCTCACAATTGCAGGGGCACTGCTTCCGTCAGCTGCCCGACCCAAGCATCGAGTCTTCAAGCAGAACCTTCCATGCGATTGCTTCTACAGCAAATCACATTTTGGAATACCATTTGATCACAAAATCAATTCTTGCATGTATTGCCTTTGTCTGTTCTGTGCCTGTCCTGTGGGTGTTAATTAGCGGGGAATTAGACATACAATTAGAGTAGAACACTTAAGGAATATCTGCTATGGTTATGACATGCATAGTGTCCACCCATTTCCATCTATGCCACAACCAAGACCCAAAAGTTCTACAGTTTATATGAATAGTATAAATGAATAGGGTTTGAAGATAATAAAAAGAAACTGGAACAGGAGAAATGTGGTAGATTGTTAATTTAAAGACAATGATGCCTGGATTAAACAGTGATTTGCATAATTTTTAGTGTATATGTATTCAACTATTTTTTCACTTTTACCCAGTTCTTAAGGATTTGATTGTATTTTAT
>VKOC01047662.1:0-50918 GCA_009364415.1 Spea multiplicata
GATAAAAGCAGCAAAAGTGGCGACAGAAAGACTCATTGCCAAAGAGAGTAAAACAAACCCCAAAATGTTCTTTAACTATATAAATAGTAAAAAGGTTAAAAATGAAAGCGTCGGCCCCTTAAAAAGTAATGAGGGAGACGTTACGGGGATCAGGAAAAAGCGAATCTATTAAATATATTCTTCTCTGCTGTATTCACAGAGGAAAATGAAATACCAGGTAATATACAGCAGGATGAGATAAATGCCCCAGTACATGTCGCCTGTCTAACCCAGGAAGAAGTGCAGTGCCGCCTAAAAAAAAATCAAAATAGACAAATCACCAGGTCCAGATGGCATTCACCCCCGCGTTCTAAGGGAGTTAAGTAATGTAATAGACAGACCCCTATTTCTAATATTCAAGGACTCTATAGTGACCGGGTCTGTTCCCCAGGACTGGCGCATTGCAAATGTTGTGCCAATATTCAAAAAGGGGACAAAAAGTGACCCGGGGAATTATAGGCCTGTTAGTTTAACTTCTGTTGTATGTAAACTGTTTGAGGGTTTCCTAAGAGATGCTATTTTGGAGAATCTCAATGAAAATAAATGTATGACTCCATATCAGCATGGGTTTTACAAGGGATCGGTCCTGTCAAACTAACCTGATCAGCTTTTATGAGGAGGTGAGCTCAAGACTGGATCGGGGTGAATCGCTGGATGTCGTATATCTTGATTTTTCCAAAGCATTCGATACAGTGCCACATAAAAGGCTGGTACATAAAATGAGAATGCTTGGGCTGGGGGAGAATGTGTGTATGTGGGTAAGTAACTGGCTCAGTGATAGGAAACAGAGGGTGGTTATTAATGGTACATACTCTGAGTGGGTGACTGTTACTAGTGGGGTACCACAGGGGTCAGTTTTGGGTCCTATTCTTTTTAATATATTTATTAATGACCTTGTAGAGGGATTGTATAGTAAAGTATCAATCTTTGCAGACGATACTAAGCTCTGTAATGTGGTTAAAACAATAGAGGACAGTGCACGATTACAAATGGATCTGCATAGGTTGGAGGCTTGGGCTGGGATGTGGCAGATGAGGTTCAACACAGATAAATGTAAGGTTATGCACATGGGGAAGAAAAATCCGGGCTGGGAATATGTATTAAATGGGAAAACACTGGGGACGACTGACATGGAAAAGGACTTAGGAGTCTTGGTTAACAGTAAATTTACCTGTAGCGACCAGTGTCGGGCAGCTGCTGCTAAGGCAAATAAAATCATGGGGTGCATCAAAAGGGGCATGGATGCCCACGACAAGGAAATAATTCTACCATTGTACAAGTCACTAGTCAGACCACACATGGAATACTGTGTACAGTACTGGGCACCAGTGTACAAGAAAGATATAGTGGAGCTGGAGAGGCTTCAAAGACGGGCAACCAGAGTAATAAGGGGAATGGGAGGACTACAGTACCCAGAAAGATTATCAGAATTAGGGTTATTTAGTTTGGAAAAAAGACGGCTTAGGGGGGACTTAATAACTATGTATAAATATATAAGGGGGCAGTACAGAGATCACTCCCAGGACCTATTTATACCCAGGACTGTATCTATAACAAGGGGACATCCTTTACGGCTGGAGGAAAGAAGGTTTCTACACCAGCACAGACGGGGGTTCTTTACAGTAAGAGCGGTGAGACTATGGAACTCTCTGCCAGAGGAAGTGGTAATGGTAAACTCAATAAAAGAGTTTAAAAGGAGCCTGGACGTGTTTCTTGAAAGCAATAATATTACAAGTTATGGATAGTAGATTAATAGGGACAGAACGTTGATCCAGGGATTTATTCTGATTGCCATATTTGGAGTCGGGAAGGAATTTTCCCCTTGGTATGGGGCAATTGGCATCTGCTTCATAAGGGTTTTTTGCCTTCCTTTGGATCAACACAGTAGGGACACAATATGTATATAGGTTGAACTTGATGGACTTTGGTCTTTTTTCAACCTTATGAACTATGTTACTATGTTATGAACTATGTTACTAAGAAGGAGTCCACGTACCACTCAATTTGTAAAATAAACCCTTGTTCACATGCCCTTAGACATGTTGGATTTGTGTCAGCATGGATCTCGGGAAAAACAAGGGTTATGTGGGAACCAGTAGTACATCTTTATTTGCATTAGTTAGTCCATTAAAAAGAAAAAAAAAAAAAAGCCTGGCATGTTACTTCCACAGAAAAACAGCAAATTAGCTGCTGAAGCAGAGCAAAATTAGATTGCAAAACTGTTTAAAAAGGAGATTAGGTTAATACAGTGGAAAATAACGAAATCTCCACAGGGATACATGCAGGGAGTTGAGTTACACTAACTGGTGGTCCCAAGTAAGCTGCTTTGGACACACTGCACATGGAGGATGGACCATGTAGTATTAGTGTTTGAGATGTGTTACCAAAGAGCAATCTTATAATATAACTAGGTTGGCTACCGATATTTGGGGAGAGCAGCTCAAATCAGGATCCAGGAGAGACATGGCATGAATAAATCTACACAGATTACAGAATTAATGTTACCGGTGATGGAAGGAACGCTTCGTGGAATTTCTTGGGATTAATCCTCAGGGAACCCTAGAGAACGAGAACAGATCAGCATGACTTTATTTGCAAAACACGGTGTTCTCCCTGACCATGCAGAACAGTTATTTGTATAAATTGTAGTTACTTGGTCAGAAATTTATTTTCAGAGTTCATTTTTCAGACTTTTACTAAACACATGTTGCGAAAATCATTATGTGAAGCAGACCACTCAGGTGCGGGATAGCCATCAGATCCCACACCATCACTAAAGTACTCGTCATATCACACATGTTTCTCTTCTTCCCATCTGCAGGTTCAGAGTTTCCAAGACAGCAAACAGAAATTCCCCAAGATTTGACAGCCACACGTCTGCAGCTGCTCATTTAACATGTTAGATGGCGCTTTCAATAGATTTGTAGTGGATGAGAGCTCACAAAACCAGTACGGCTCTAATGCAAGACTGCCAACTAGAGAGTTACACTTGCAGATGTAACAATAGAGATAAGGACGGCGTATGAACAGTACCATTTGTACAGGAAATAAGTTCAGCACAGTCCTGCCAGCAGATGCATGAATTACAAGTAGATTTGAATCAATCGATATAGGAATTGTTTACAACCGAAGCTAAACAAACCTCATGAGTAGTACCGGTATTTAGAATACACAATGTACTTTTAAAGCAAGAAACAACCTATATTCCAGGGGAATCATGGACTTACAACAACTCCAGGACAATAAAATGGGAAAGGCTGAGCTGCCTCAGCTTTTCTAAAAGCAGAATAGGTCTACTATATTTTCCATTACCAAAGCCATGCAAATTTACAATGGGGGTTTATTCGCTAGAGCTAGTAGGCAAATAGTTTCAACTATCTCACTTCACTATTCATTATGAAGCACCACTGATGGCAGGTTTATACACTTACTGGAGAGCTGGCCCTGTATAATGACGGGGCAGAAGAGTGGCACATAGAAGCCGAGACAGTTATCCAACAATCTCTCCCTTTAATGAACAGACCCCAGTTCCTACAGTGGTGAATTGGTGCAATAAGTGCAGCCTTAAGAGCACCATCAGATTCCATAATGCCGCTACAATTAGTGGAGTAATTTGGTTGCACATAAAACTGATTTTACCTGTCAAAAAGGAACAATTGTCTAGTTAGAAGTAACTTGATGTGCAAGTCTATTGAGAACTTTTAGAAGCAGAACTGTGTACACATTAACCAGAAAGTTGGACTACCCATTTAAAAGGCAATGTGTTATTCTAAAACCATTGTAGGGCACCGCTGTACTATTAATATTTGTCCACAATTATATTAAACATGTCATTTTAACCCCCCCAAACATTTCATTTTTGTAATGTCCAACATAAGTTTGTAGGGGTTTAAGGACATTCATCTCTGAACTCTAGAACGGCAGGTGTCTCACATTAAATCCACCAGCAGAATACGTGCACTCAACAGGCAAAATTTCACTTTCAGCTCTTGCGTCTTCTCTTTAACCACCAATTAACACACTTAACATTTATATCTTAGCAGATGGGTCAAATATCCCTCCTGACCAAAATCCTATTTACCATGTTGATCATTTCACGCTGTGATCTCATATCTGGAACAAGCAGCATTTCCCATCTGCACAGGACAGATGTTTTCATGCACAGGACCGGGTGGTGTTGAGTGGATGTCTATCCAGTAGGGATGAGGGGGGTAGTTATGTCACATTATTAAAATATATTTGTAACCAATATACAGCTATATAAATAGATATTTCACCACTGCCCTTAAAACGTTACCATCACATAAATTGAGTTGCTCCAGTATGTTTAGGGGGCAGCTTCTTATACTCAAAACGACATTATTTTTTTCCATTTTTTTTTCTAATAGAACAAAAACTACAACAGAAGACTTGGGCTATTACTTGGTGAAAAAAAACACAAAAACCCTCAAACATTCAACATCAGTTCATTGCAGGAAGAGATTACGTAGAGGTCATATGGTTTTGTACAAGTGCCCAAATAATAAAAAAAAAAAGTGTAATAAAATAATGACAATTGAAGGTATTTGAGAATTTTTGTTAATCTAAGCCATATGGTTTCCATAGATTTCAGGTGTTTTAGGAAGGCAAAATCCCCCAGGTAACACTAATTGATATGATGACTGTTCCTCATCTGCTGCTCCGCTGTACCAATCCCTCCATTGGCTCCCATACCCAAATACAAAATTCTTACCATGACCTACAAAATGGTAAATCGTAAATCGTAAATCGGTTTCGGGGGCGCAGTTAAATAGTTTACATGTGAATTCATATTTGCTGATTAAACTATTTTCTTATAGGGTCGTCTTATATTCAGGCTCCAGATAAGCAAGAGGGAATGCTTTATTCAATAGCCTATAGTAGGACATTTGTCAAAATTCAGTTGCTCAAGATGAAAATAGAATTAAAAATAGTTATTAACCAAAACAACTAATGTGCCTGCTTCAGGAGGGACTGAGCCTCTTTGGGACACATTTCCCGCTTTCCTTCCCTAACCATCAGCCCTATATAGAGGCTCAGAATGCTTGCTAGGTATGAGGGTTTCAGGCCTAACAGTTACAACATATCTGAAAATTGTAGGAGAGTCCATAAACTAACGCATGCAAATAAAAAAAATACAATTAGGAATAATACTGTTACTTAAATGACTCAATATTTTGCCAATAACCACACCCCAACACAAAAGTGTTCTTTAGTCTTTTAAAGTGTTTTGTGGTATGGTCAACAGAAAGCCTCATTAACAAGTACAACATGGCATTACTTGATAGGGAGCACAAATCACGAGGGGGGGGTGGAGGAAAAAAAAAAAAAAAAAAAAAAAAAAAAAAAAAACTTAAAATGGGGTACAAGAAAATAGGTACTAACCCAATACATTTAACTTATCATATGAAGTACCAATGCTGGCTATTAACTTTTGTACCTGTATTAACTCTCCTTTCTTCAGTCCCGCAGATACTTCATCCTTTGTCATATAAGCCTCAAAGATATTCCTTTTTCTTCCTTTGCCACGTTTATTATCAGAGTTAGGGGCTGAACTTCTATTTGTTCCTGAGTAATTAGAAATGGGTTTATGTTAGGATGCAAAACAAAATGTAGAATATATAAATGCATCCACCAGGCTAAAAAACAAACAAAAAAATACTTTTTGGGCTTTCAATCAGTTATTTCTAATGAGGCCAAGCATTCATTTTGTAAAAGGAAGGATGGATTCTAGCTTTGGGATCATGAGAACTACACCAATAGAGCAGGTAAGGGGGGGGGGACTATAAGGATGAACACCATCAATAGAAAGAGGGAGCTATTAACTGTAATCCTGGAGTGTAAGCCCTCCATGTTACATAGTGGAACGTGCATCTCAAACTTAAGGGTGGTAGAGAAGATCCTGGTATCATGAAAAATAACGCCATAAATAGTAAGTGCTGGTTTGGCTCAAAGTAACCCTTTTTATATGTAATTCAGCCTTTGAAACATGGGCACCATCCATAGTATAATAATCTACTATTGTGAGATCTTAAATCATATGATTAGAGCCATAACAGATTGAGACACCATTCTTAGTTGATGCATACGCAAGGTAAAAAATGCTATTTGGTTTATAAACATATAACAATTATATAGAATTGTTATTGTTTTCTTTAACATCATTATGTTAAATAACCCATGCAGACTCAAAAGTACCAACTCTTTCCTGCTGGACTGTGTCAAAGATGTAAGCAACCTGCTGTCAATAAGCAACAATAAAATTGTTAAGTCCTAGGCGTGCTAGAAGAATGTGTGGCTTTAATTTTTACCAGCATTTTGCAATGTAAATACCTCTGGAGGACCAAGCCTGTCCTGAGCTCATAAATTCTGCACTATGCATTGCTTCGCTATGGGACTCTGAAAGCTGTCTCTTCCGATCGTGGCTTGGCGGCGTGCTGGCACTCTCAGACTGGTTCCTGATCCTGGCAAATCCCCTCTTGTCGCCGCCTGTAATCAAAGATGGAAAACAGAAAGGAATAGCAAAAGTTAATCTGATGTACTTCTACACCACCTACAAGATTAAATTTAAAAACAAAACAGCAGATTCTTGAGCTTACAGAAGCATTCACTCCTTGGAAGATACATTAAAACCTAAATTTACTGCGCTCAAATAAAGTCTGTCGACTCATTCTTTAAAAGTCTGCATTGATTTAAGCAGATAATTTCACAAATACATTTGCCCGTCTTACCACAACACAAATGCATTGCTGCATGGCCGTATTAAGCAGTCAGACACATGATTTCTATTATGAGAAGCAAAGATTTATATAGAATACCAGGTATAAAAAAAAAAAGCTAAAATGTAACCTATTAAAAAGTTTTTTAGCTAATATTTTCTCTTTATGCCTAGTATTTTTGGCATTTAATTCCAGCCTCACATCATAGGGGCTTGGGCAACACTCTGAAGTATGAATGTCTGATAACAAGCGACATATTTGTCAAACAAAAGTTATGATCACAAAAAGCAGGGAATACACCAAGATAGACTAGAGAGTTCATTGGGCGTGCACACACACATAGTTAAGTGAATCTTAAAAACATCCTATGGGTCATGGACAGTGTTAGTATAAAAGCTAAAAATTATATAATATATGGAATAGAAACAGAAGTTGCAGTAGACCGTGTGAGCTGGTAGACAATTTTCACAATATGAGCAATAATGTACCTCTATAAAACAGAGCTGTTTACTCAACAAGGTAAGTAAAGGTATAACAGATGCTTTAACAGCTCAGATCACAATGTTATATAAATCAGAGCAGAGCTTATATCCAAACATGACATTTCATTTTAAAGGGACAAATGCATAATAAAGTACTTTAATATGCATTTTTCAACATATAAAATACTTAAATAACCTCTGTGCGTTACAAGCTAATAATGCAGTCAGTTCGCGGGGAAAAAAAAAAAAAAAAAAAAAAAAAAAAAAAAAAAAAAAAAGAGGTTCCACTTAAGTCGATGGGAGGGCTATTTGCGTGCACAAGGTCATTTTAGCCCACTGGGACTCTTACGCAAAAATTTGAAGGGACCACTATCATATGATGGCTACTATATCCCTGTAAGAGGTCCTGTTATGATACTATTCAATATGCCGCACAACATCTACTACAGACTGCATAAAGCTAGGCCTCATCTCACAACTTTTGGATTTACAGCCCAAGTATTGGTATCTCGACCAAATGCTAATTAGGATACCAGTTTTAAGAAAAAAAACAAAAATGAAATTCTAGCCGTTTTGAGATTCCATGGCCTGGAGTTACAAAAGGCATGCAGATGAACACAATATCAAGAATCCTTCAGGCTCTGGATGCCGCTCAAGCTACCAAACTCCAAAAGACAGTTATGAAGCTGGACAATACTAACAGTCCGAAATAGTTTGTGTGTGGCAATGAAAGCAAGAGGCATGCCTCATTAGAAGGGCCCTCCAACTGGAATTACGGTAGCAGTGGCCAATCACAAAACACCTAACAACTGATGTTTTGCTAGCATATATGCTATTGGCTACTGCTTCAATGGTGAGTGATGGTGTCTCTCCAAGACGCTTCCTGGTTTCGGTAGAGGCAGCCATAGAAAGATGTAAAATGTAACAGAAATCCAATAACTAAAACACATGCCTTGCATTTACATTTATCACGTACATTGAAGATAATGTATAAAGGGACTCCAACACGCACCAAAAATAAATCGTGCTGTGGGGGAACTAGAGATTGTTCTTTCAACTAGTCCGGTCCCTGGCAGCTTAAGTCAAGTTGCCTGTACACCATTCCGTCAAAAAACAAATTTTAAGAAGTCACCTAACAGGATACATACCCTTTGGGAGACATTCTTTCCAGTGTTGTGAATTACCAAAGCAGTTCTCCTTTACAAACAGTTCAGAAAGTTTGATACAGAACAGTGACAAATCCCTTCGGCTTTCCCTTCCTATTACACAACCCAAGCAGACTCAGACTTCCACATGTTTGTCCTTGTCCAAACAGCTGGACATATTGAAACAAAGCTGAGTAGGACATGATGGTGAAACAGAAACAGAATTTTACAGCAGATAACAGCCATTGGGTCCATCTATCCTTCCCATCTGTTATGAATTGGAACAGCAAGTGGTGACCACCATAAGGGTACCTATTTGAAACATCTACCACATATTCATTGATGAAACTATTCCAGCTGTAGTAGGAAAAAAAACCCACTTTGTGACCAATGACATACCATGTACATCATGAAAACATGGTCCTTTAAGTACATGATCTGTTATATATATTAAAAAAAAAAGTCGCTCTCACAATTGCAGGGGCACTGCTTCCGTCAGCTGCCCGACCCAAGCATCGAGTCTTCAAGCAGAACCTTCCATGCGATTGCTTCTACAGCAAATCACATTTTGGAATACCATTTGATCACAAAATCAATTCTTGCATGTATTGCCTTTGTCTGTTCTGTGCCTGTCCTGTGGGTGTTAATTAGCGGGGAATTAGACATACAATTAGAGTAGAACACTTAAGGAATATCTGCTATGGTTATGACATGCATAGTGTCCACCCATTTCCATCTATGCCACAACCAAGACCCAAAAGTTCTACAGTTTATATGAATAGTATAAATGAATAGGGTTTGAAGATAATAAAAAGAAACTGGAACAGGAGAAATGTGGTAGATTGTTAATTTAAAGACAATGATGCCTGGATTAAACAGTGATTTGCATAATTTTTAGTGTATATGTATTCAACTATTTTTTCACTTTTACCCAGTTCTTAAGGATTTGATTGTATTTTATTCCAGACATAGTATATTTAAAATGTGTTCTTTATGTTTATTGCATAGATATAAAGCTTGTGTATAATACTGCAATATTATGCACGTGAAGCTTAAGAAAATTATATAAACTGTAGTTTTAAATTTATGGACTACACAGAGTAACTGGATACTTACTAGGGCTGCAACTAACGATTATTTTAATAGATTTGTTGGCCGATTATTTTTTCGATTAATCTGATAAAAATCCATTTTTTTAATTTATTTAAAATAATGTAATACAAAGACTTACAATTCACACTTTCATCTCTTTATCGCAATGGCCTCTCTCTCTATTCACCTTCTTATTTTAATGACATAATAAAAGCTACAAAAACCCAAACACAGTGTTTCTCAAACTAGGTTTTAATACAAAGTTATTAATAAATATTAATTCATATGTTAACTATTTTTCATATTTAATAAAAACTGAGAAAAAAGCCTTCTTTATATTTTCTTTAATTTTCCCAACTGCCCCCAGTTGTGCATGTCTGACCCACCAGCTTGCCACTCTGGCATATAAGAGGTATAAGGCATATCTGGGGGCGAGTGGCATATTGGAAGTTATAAGGTATATCGGGGCACAGTGGCATATAGGGGCTATAAGGCTTATCAATATTGGGCATATCAGGGGGGTAAAAGGTATATCAGGGGGTTCAGTTGCATATAGGAGCTATAAGGCATATCTGGGGGCAGAGTGGAATCTGCCCCAGATATGCCTTATACCTCTTATATGCCAGATTCCACTCTGCCCCCAGATATGCCTTATAGCTCCTATATGCAACTGAACCCCCTGATATACCTTTTACCCCCCTGATATGCCCAATATTGATAAGCCTTATAGCCCTATATGCCACTGTGCCGATATACCTTTATAACTTCCAATATGCCACTCGCCCTTTATGCCTTATACCTCTCTATATGCCACTGTGCACTCCGATATGCCACGCCGCCCCCATAAATGCCCTGCACCACCCTGAAATTCATTATACTCCCCGATTCACCACTCTGCCTCCCCCAGATATGCCACTCTGCCTCCCTGAAATTCATTATACCCCATACACCACTATAACTCACCCATACACCACTCTGCCTCCTGTCAGCAACGGAGGTTCACAAGACACCAGGGATCGGGTAGAGGCAGAGTGGCTCCCATTCACCCCTCTGCCTCTCTCCCGACTCCCTGGTGTTTTGTGAACCTCAGTTGCTGACAAGCACTTTCACTGCAGCTTCATAGAAGCCCCAGCGGAAGTGAAGGGGAGTAACGGAGGCTGTCTGCACATCGCACAGACCCCCACCAGCTGACACAGAGGATGATCCTCGGCAGGAGACCTCGATTCTCTGTCACCCGGTGGGGGTCTGCATGATGCGCACAGACAGCCTCCGTTACTACCCTTCACTTCCGCTGGGACTTCTACATCATGTGATGCTGCACGGATTATATAAAGAGGAGTTTTTCAGAGCATTTGTTCGGGGGGGGGGGGAAACAACTTTATAAATCGACATAAATCGATTCGACTAATCGATAATGAAAATCGTTGTAGGGCTGAAACGAAGCGATAAATTCGATAATAATGGATAAAAGTGATCGATTAGTCGTTGGAGCACTCGGCTCCTTTTACCTACCTCTGCCAGCGTTCCCCGCTTCTGCTACACGCTCTGCAGTCTGCAGTCTCAGCCTTCTTTTAGCTACATGACCACGGATGCGACGACAAGCTTCAATCAAAAGTTCAATAAAGTTTTGAATTTGAAGGTTGTTAGTGGAACGAGTCCATAGCGGAGGTAAGTATTCTTTATGTCTATGTGCGAGTGGCTATGTGCGAATGTTTATGTGCGAGACTGGGTGCACGGCAGAGTGTGAGTGGGGGTGCACGGCAGAGTGGGGGTCCACGGCAGGCCAGGAGACTGGATGCAGGGCAGAGTGGGAGACTGGGTGCGAGACTGGATGCAGGGCAGAGTTGGAGACTGGGTGCACTGTGCAAGGGGCACGGTGCAAAGTGCAGGGGGCAAAATATTGTTTTTTACTGCATCATAATGAAATAAGAACGTTAATGTAAAATTTAAGTTGTTTTTTTTAACATCCAGTTCATTAAATTTTAAATAAATAAAAAATTTGCATATTTGTTTTTTATCCGATTAATCGAAAAAATAATCGGACAACTAATAGATTATTAAAATAATCGTTAGTTGCAGCCCTAAATCGTTGTCAACGATTTTCATTATCGATTAGTTGTTTCAGCCCTAATACTTACATCAATTTTCTTGATGTCACGCACCCGAAGAAGCGAAATGCATAGTACGCAATGATTATGTCACAGGAAGGCAGGCAGCTACGGAAGTTCGCTAGAGAGATCACCAACGGAAATTACCATAGTATCTTATGTTAGATAACAGAAGTTGATTAGACAAGATTCGATTTTAATATTTTTTTTTAATATTGTAAGGTTCTGCCTTCTTACTAGTTAGATTTATATTCTTTATGCGGACTTACTACATTTGCATGTTTCATTCATTGGAGTACACACACTATTTTGTATAATTGCTTGTTTCTAGCAAACATTTTTTCTGCTCTAACTAGTATCACTTTTTTTTTTTTTCTTGTGTTAATCATGTGGACTTTTACACTTCAATGATGATTTGTATATACACATTTCCTGAAACTGCCTCTAGAAAGCTCTGCCATAAACTGAAAAGGCAGCCACTTCAGCAAAACAAAAAGGTTTATCTGAACCACTACAGTCAAATACAGGAGCTATGAAGACATGACCTTACAAAACAATGCAGCACAAACTTAATATTTATACATAAGCACAGCAACAGGGTACAACCGAAACTAGTCTTAGGACAGATTGTACCAGTGATGTGCTGGGTGGGTCCAGTACTTTTTTTTGATAAATTTATTTATTGGTATGAAATATCTGAATATATCCAGTTCATACAGCATCCATGTATTGAGAGTATACCCTATTCAGTAAAAAGTACACAATATCACAAGCTACGAGTTGTGTTGTGTATTTCATGGCAGAATGAACAAAACCCAAAGCAGAAATCGCCAACAACCTCTATAAATTATACAGAACTGCAATACCAGATGACCCCTCCTGCATATGATAAATATAGGATTTATATTGCATAATTAACCTACTACTCATCATAATCTTTTTAAGTTGTATGGAATTGTATTTTTCAGTGCATCAAGATAAACTAACCTTCAAAATATCCGCTCATCATAATATATAAGTGAATTTGCCAATATAACGGGAAATGCTTGAGTAGCCATTATAATCTATTTTAAAATCAAAACGTACTAGAGAACAGGAACTAGGTATAAGGTCACATTGTCGCAAAAGATAAAAACAGTTTAGTCATGTGCTTCAAATAGCCATGGGCACCTAGCTATAGTAACATGGCAGAGATTGCTCCCATTACAGCCAGAGAGGCTAGTGACGGACAACCAGAACACACTATAGTTTAACATGTAAAAGGTGCGGTGCCCAAATAGCTGCTGCTTTTAAAATACATTTGGATAGCTAGATAGCATTATTGCCAGCATCAATATTAATCCTGAATGTCAGGTTACCCCAAAAGATGGCTCTCTACATCAGGGGACATTTTGAACCAATCTAATACTTCAAATATGACAGGCTGCTAGAAAACAAATCATGAAACCTTAATTCTAGTTATTGAGAAAACCTAAACAATTACTACTAGTGTATTACTGAAGCCCAAGCAAACTTGGTAGAGTCCCTCAAAGCCTGCAATACACTCCTCCATCTTCAACTGAAGCCCAAGCAAACTTTTGCTAGAAGGTATAGAGTGGACCAAGAGATCTCCATAATTATCTGTTATTGTTTTCTGTATTTTCCTGTTTCTGTACCAGAATTGCCTCTTATTCTTTTCTGTCTATCTGTGCTTGATAGATTAGGAATGCCCATACTAGGATACATAGCACTTTTCCCCCTCTCCATCTTCACAGCTACCCCCAGTACCTCAACACTAAACCTTTATGTGTGAAACCTGCCTGTGTTTGCTCTGCTAAGTCTGTCCCCCACATATTCTTTCCTATTCCTATGACTCTCAACCACCAAACCAACATGCGCAACCTAACCAATCTTATTTCCATTATCTCCGGCTATAAACTCGCGTTCTGTTCCTTTGAGGTTCACACAATCTGTCTTTTCTCTCCACTCTCTTCAAAGTGCAGTAATATATTGCCCTCCAGGTCCTACCTCATAGTTTGGCCACTTTTCTGCCTGGCTCCCTTTCTTCCTCTCTCCTAATATCTCCTGTCTTATTACGAGTGACTAACATTCCTCTAGATATATCCAACAACTCTGCTAGCGCCAAACTCCTCTCCCTAACATTGTCTTCTGGTCTCTCAATGGACTAGTTCCCTGGACACTCACTTGAACTGGTTTTCTCCAGATCATGCTCCCTTTCAGATTTCTCCCTTCTCACCACCTTCTAACCTTTTCTCCAGTGCTAACCCCTTAAATAAATAAAAAAAACTTGCAGCGCTCACCTGATATTTGTAGGCCATTACCAGATAATACCATTACCCAACTGTCAGCCTCACTAGAACCTCTCTTACCTTCCATTTTAACCCTTTCCTGCCCAGATGCAGCAGCCTCTTTTTATAAAAATATACTCGACTCATCTCGACAGCATAGCTCCAATTAGTAAATGTTATCCCAGACAATTGAAACACCAACCATGGCATACCAAAACCACATGGTCCCTTCAGAAGTGCTGCTGCACAGCTGAACACTTCAGAAAATACAAATCCAGTGAAGTCTTTATACATTCATGCTTCACCTACAACTCTGCTCTCTCTCGCCAAATAGCTCTACTTCTCCACTCTCATATCCTCCCTTTCTTCGAAACCATGATGCCTTTTTTCTTCAACACCCTTCTCCGTCCCGCCATACGCACAGCACAAACGTCTCACTGCCTAAGATCTTGCTACCCACTTGTTATTAGACTCCTTTACAACCCCCTCCTACCGCCCCCACCACCACTCATCCCATACCAACTAACTTTTCCCTACAACTGAAGAGATGGTCAGTGTTTCTTCCTCTCACCCAACAACCGGTCTCCTCTTTGACCCCATCGCATCTCATAAAGTCTCTATGTCCATCCCTTGGCCCATCACTCACGCACCTATTTAATCTTTCTCCATCACCTGGAACTGTACCAACAACCATCAAGCATGCGCTAATCAGACCCATTCTAAAGAACCCTCCCTCAGATCACATCCGACTACTTGCTCCCCCTTCCAAACCAAAAGGCCACTTCTCCATTCTAATACTATTGGATCACTCTGCTGCTTTTGATACTGTTGATCACCACCTTTTTGACTCTACAGTTGTTTCGACAGGCATTCGAAATACAGCTCCCTCCTGGATCTCCTCATATCTGTCTAATCGTTTCTTCCGTCAGTCCTTTGCCCCCTGCTGTTCTCTTTAGTTTGCCAAGAGATGAAGTATAATCAACTCATTTGGCCTCCAGTATCAGCTATATGCAGACGATACCCAAATCTACCAGTCTTCTCCATCTCTCATGTCCCGTATTACCAATTGCTTGTCTGCTATTTCTTCATGGATGTCACAACACTACCAGAAACTTAATCTTTCTAAAACTGAACTCATATCTTCCCTCCTTTCATCTCCACTCAACTACGCTATCACCATTAACATGACCGTCTCCTACTAACCTGGCCCAATGCATTTGAGTCATCCTTTACTAACCACTCATTCTCCCTCACATTCAGTCCCTCACCAGAACCTGCCACTTGCATCTCTCGCATCCGCCCATTCCTCACCCAAGAATCTTCAAAAACTCTGGTTCATTTACTTATTTCCTGTCTTGACTACTGCAACAAGCTTCTCGTTGGCATTACACTGTCTCGACTCTCCTCTGCAGTCTGTCCTAAATGCTGCTGCTAGGCTTATCTTCCTTGCACGCCACTCCTGTTCTGCTTCCCACTCTGCGAAACCCTCCACTGGCTACCTATTACCTTGAGAATTAAATTTAAAATCCTGGTACCAACATAAGGCTCTCCATAATACTGCCCCTCCATACATTTCTGCCCTCATACGCAAATACTCTCCTACTCGACCCTTACGTTCTTCCCATGTGCTAAGGCTCTTGTCCTCCTCACTTATCACCTCTTCCCGTCTACAAGATTTCACTTGAGCTGCCCCATATCTCTGGAATCTACTCTCACCAAACATTCAGCATTCACCCTCCCTCCCAACATTCAAGAAACATCTCAAAACTCACTTCAGAAAAGCATACCAGCTTAGCTGCTAGAACTTCCTTGTCATTGATACAACCATCACACTACCTCTCACCCTTTATCTGTGCCTTACGTTTGTCACCCCATTCCCTCAAGATTGTAAGCTTGCGAGCAGGGCTCTCTCCACCTAATGTATCGGTTTGTCTTAGTCTGACAATTCTCATCTTGTCATAGCCCTTGAACATATGTATTGTGTAAATTGTTGGTGCTATATAAATCAAAGAAAAGATAAAGATAACTGAAGATAAAGGTAAAGTTAACTAATCAGTCTTGTGTAGCAACACCTTTGAGATACCAAGATGCATGAAGTCATCCAATTCTGCTTGTCAAGGCACTTCATTTACCCACAATTAAGTAGCTAGAACGCAGGTACATTCTTGCAACCACTAAAAGCAGAACGCTTCTTACTAGTTCAGCTAAATTGAGCCATAATTACCTCAATGGAGAACAGACTCTGCGCTGTCCAGCACTACAGGAATATTAAAAGGAAGGATATATTTACATGTTAATTTGGAGATGCCCATTTTAGCTGGACAGGACAACATAAATCTCTAGATTAAACCCATTATTTTACCTTATTTATAATTTGATTACAGTAAACAAGTTGATAACATTCACAGATAACAAAGTATGCCGTTTATGTTTGTCCAAAGTACCTTAAAGGCATTTGGTTTGGATCAGGCTAAATTTATCCAACCTGTTCCGGCAGCAATGCGGTTGTGCAAGACTATCAACCTGTTTTTAAATTTAATTTACAGTACATAAAATCAGATGATTTTGTTCAGTACTGGGAGAGATTTGGATTACTCAGGTAACTGGCAGCACGTGTACTGGAATCAGATATGATTTGTATACTATAACAGACCTATTTACATTGAAAAGGAGTTCTGAATAAAAAATGCCATTACTTGCCATGAAATGACATCAACTGGAATTAGAGCGTAACTCACAAAACGGAAATCGGATATATTAAAAGTCCATTAATGTTGGACCTCAGGTGGAAAAAGTAGGTTGAGGTAGTAACATCAACTCGGAATAACTTGAGAGACAAACTGAACATAACCATGGTTGCCAGACCAACAGAGGTGAACACCTTCCACCCAAATCATACCTTCAGCTTTTTGTTCTCTTTGTGAGCTTTTGATGCCAGCTTGAGACTTTAGCTTTGGCTTTACAAGCTGTGGTTCTTCCAACTCACTGCATGCTTTTGACAGAGGTGGTTGGAAGACTTTATGGGAGGTTTTTCTGCTTCCAGGAGTAAATACCACTTTTTCTTCTAATTCTCCCCCTTGAAGTGTGGAGCATTCTCCTCCAGGTTGATATTTCACAGGTTGTGAATCAGCTTTCTCAATGGTGTCTCCATGCTCACACATCCTGTCAACTTTTGAGACACCAGGATTTTCACAACATATTTTTTGGCGGGTAGAACAAGTATTGGCTGCATTTTTTCCTTGACCTGCTTTCAGATCATCCATACATGCAGAGTCCAAAGTAGCATCTTCTTGAGCAGCATCGTCAAGGTGAAGCTTCTGCGCTACATAGTCCAGGTAGAATTTAAAACGACTGCTGTGATGTTGTTGCACCAGTCTTGCATAAGCATTTTTCTGTTGGGGCCCTGACCAGCTGGCTCCATCCTTCACAGGTTGCACATAGGTAGATCGTGCATAACCAATATGATCCATGTTGACTGCCATTATAAAAATAAAACAATGTTACTTTGCTGACAAAAATAAAAAACGGAAAAATGGAATAGCAAAAATAAAAAAAAAAAAAACCGCTAAGGTCTTGCCAAGGCTCCCAGTGCAATTTGCCTATAGATGACAACATTTGGCTAGAACACCAAATATTCAAAACAAAAAAAACCAAATGGGAAAAGCTTTAGCAAAGTACACGAGACATCACTTAATCTGGGAAAGCTGGATTTTATTTTTTTTTTTATTTTGTTTGCAGCTTTTTCTTCCCCAGGAAGAGATCAAAGGAGATAAATTGACAGAGAAGTGGCATAGTATTGGAGGTAAACTATGATTTATCAGCTCCTTTCCATGACCCACTCATATAAACGGCATATACCAATTATAACACTAAATATTTACTCTCTTCCCTTTGAAGAGTCAGGTAAACGGTAAAAAAAAAAAAAAAAAAACCTATGACCTGGAAGACACAGCCGGCATTTTGGAACACAGTGCACATGTTATACAAGTGCTGGCTTCCGGGTTTCTCTGCCATTCGGGGTACTTATAGCCAACAAAAACGCAGCAGACACCAGAATAGCTACTGTCTGCTGTGCAGTGACAGCATGCAATCATATCACATATCAAGGATGGCCGCAGGACCTCCAGAGGCGAGTTACAATGGTGGGCAGCTACAGACTGCCCCAGACTGCCCCACAGTGAAGGCGAACAATAAATAGGTAAAGCGGAAACATTTGTATCCTTGTTTAAAGCACGTTAACCCCGGTATAACCGAGACGCCGACCCCTAACGCCATAGAACCTCTTTCATAAGAGACAAGAGGATTAACATATCCAGAACAGAAACGGTATAAGCACATATCCCCCTGACACACTTACCGGGAAAATAAACAACACCGAGCCTCTGACCTAAACGATTTAAATACCCCCGGGCCGACGCTAGTTGCTATGGAAATTCTGCTTCCGGGTTATGTAGGTTCGTGGGAATTGTGGGTCGGAGCGAGAGAGGGGCGGAGCTAGTGCTGCAGTATATAATGAAGGATGTGGACTTCTCGCTTCATTGTGTGTTCAGGGTACACATGGCTAGCGGTTTCTGCGTGACGTAGTGATAAGCTTCATCCTGCACGCATTCGGTATTCGGTAGTGTTTCTAATACTAGACCGCCGCACTAATTTTACACTATGCGGACATTGTAACGGGGGCAGAAGGCTTTAGTCGTTAGATTAGTAGCTTCAATGAACGATACTTTATGAAGGGCCACCCCAATTACTTTGTTGGACCGCATAATGAAGTTTCGTGAAACTTCACGTGTTGAGCGATGCATGACGTCATTCTGACTGAATGTATAGGTGCATGTTTATTGTAAGTAGATGCTTGTTGCAGTGGCCATTAATTCAGTAACCTACCTGTCACTTGTTGCTGTCCAGCACATGCAAAATATTATCTGGCATTATGCAGAATATATAAATATTGGGAGTGAGCTACCCTGTTATACACCCTTTGTATTGATTGTATTCATCCTACAGTATGTTGGGGATATTTTCATTTAACCCTGAAAAGCTTCTGTTGGGCTGCCTTTTGCCCTTTTTGCTGCCTAAGTTAATCATAGGCAGTATACGTTTTCTTTGCTTATTGCCACACAGTCTAATTCCTAATGCTTAAAATTCAGTTACTAAGTTTATTTTATGAAGTTGGACATTGTGATTTGTCGTTCGCTAGAACTTTGCAGCTGATAGTAAACGTGTTGTGGCTTAGCCCACCAATGGACATGGTAAAAATTAGCCCATGTAAATCCGTTTTTCAGTTAATGAAACCTAAAGTTGTGCTTGCCAAACATCTGCTAAATGTATAGACCCTGGGATATGCTTTGTTTTACTTTGCATAGGTAACTGTATATAATGTGCATAGAATGTTCTTCTCTGGGCCCATATTTACATATCAGAGTCCCTTTAAACAATCATTAAAAAGCATCTCATCAGAGAGTATTTGGTTATCCAATAGATTTCTACTTAGTTTACTTAAATATGTGAAAACCTATAATACGTAAGGTATGTTCTGGTCGTTACTTGGTTAAGTCTCCCTTACTTTGTGTTCACTGTAGATCAGTGGTTCTCAACCTTCCTAATGCCGTGACCCTTTAATACAGTTCCTCATGTTGTGGTGACCCCCAACCATAAAATTATGTAATTATATATTGTGAAATATGTGTTTTCCGATGGTCTTAGGCAACCCCTGTGAAAGGGGTCAAAAGGGGTGGTGACAGATTGAGAACCGCTGCTGTAGATTGTCATGTATCGACATCAAAAGATGGGGCAGCGGAAAGGGCAGCCGTGGGTTGATCGGTAAGTTGTCCTGTAAGCATTTTCATTGTGAATCTATCCCATTTTCCTATAGAGCAAGGAGAGCTTACAATGCAAATCCTGGCCACTGTGTCAATTCAGAAAAGTAGTCTATTTGTGAATTTTAATGTTGGTGTTGTAGCTGTAGCAGCTAGGATTTCACTCATAAATGGGAAGTTTTTTGTGCGAGATGATTTGATGGGTGCACGTAAGTAAATGTCAGAGTTACCATAGACCCTATATCAATGGTCTGATTTTGTAAATTCTACTAGCCTTATGTGGATCCAAGTACCATATAGTTAGTTTTATCCACCAAGAGAGTTACTTATGTTGGCCAACCCCTAGAAAGTCAGGATTGAACTGATAAAATTAGCAAGGTTGTGAATTGATGGCACAATTTATAGGTATGTTTAGTTATTGATGGTTGAGATGATACTTCTCACGCTGGGAGGGGTGTCTATGGGAGATTCAAGAGGGAATGTACAGAGTTTCTACACTTCTTCAAATCTGCTCATTGTGTCAAGAGAGATCATGAGTTCCTTAAAGCATTTGGCCAAATTAAGCTGCCTTATAATAGGAGAATGCATCTGGTTCTCCCAGTCCCACTCTCAGTTGGGATGAGCAGAGTATTTCCCGTGTGAATTAAGTGTACCCTGGCTTTCCTAAAACATGCTGCCCATTCGAAGTGATGTTTTATTTGCGTTCTTGCAAAAAGTGTGGTGATAAGGCGAGGATAGTAATTGAAAACGAATGACTAAAGTTTGGCTATTAATCGTGCATGCCGTAGGTCTGCCTTATGTTCAGCTATATTGTAAATGTGTACATATTGGCAGCTGCTCTAGAACTCCACCTATAAATTAATCCATGCGTAAGCTGGTTTTTGTAAGTCTTTTGGAAAAGACAGTTGGCAGCACAGTTTGCTATACATTCATTTTGATTAGACATGCAGTGTATACATTGACATGATTAAGAGATTTAATGAGGTTCCCAAAATGAGCTGTCAACCTAGACCAGGGAGAGAGCGACATAATCCTACCACTCTGCTTCCAGAGTCATAAGGTTCCTCCAAGCAATAATGCTAACCAGGAGGAGAATAGCAACTGGTACAAGTACCCTCTGGGTTGTCCTAGTTTGATGCCACTTTAAGTTCCGCCCCAACATAGGTCTAAACAATGTGCCTAGTGATAGGCATCCTTCTTTATGGATGACCCTATGGTCCAAATGGATTCTTGGGACATTACATTGCATGACTATTGAGCTGGACAGGTCCACCATGCAGAATAGTCGCAAATGTGCAGACCTTAGCCTTTAACATGCATTTATTTCTAGCTATTATAGCTGTACCTTTTTCTTCCATTTCCTATGTACAATAACCAACTGTTCAATGATGCATGTAACCTTTTTACGTCTATCTGTATTTGATTAAAATGATGAAATGGAACTTTACATTCATTTAACTTTTACAGAATTAAAATATTAACGCATGGAATGTACTACAGGCAATATCAAACTCATTCATGGTGACCGGATCTCTGCCGTTCAGTAAAAGACTTGGATGACATGTTTATAGGAGAAATTTTTAAACTCTGAGTTTGACATAGGTCTTCTCTCCTGCGTTATTACTGGCTTTAGACTAACAATATGATATCAGTTTTAGGCTAGGTTTCCACTTGGGTTTTTTTATTGCAAAAACGCCCATAATAATGCCAAGTCAACCACACAGCGTTTTATTAGTGAACATTAGCCAGATGTTAGCTGTTCTTCAATGGGAAATCGCACAATGCCATATCTACTTGGTGTTTTTCTGTTTGACGTTTTTTCAGTCCTCTTTGCCAGAGCCCAAAAAAGCAGAAAAACACCAGTTGACACTCTGGCGTTTTTTGCAAGGAAATCTTGGCGTTTTTCTCCAATAGAAGTCTATAGGAGAGAAAAACGCCATGTGGGTTTTGCCATGGCGTTTTTTATGGCGTTTTATTCCACAGTTACAATGCAGAGGATGGACCCAGTAGGCTGGAAACAAACAGTTTCACACAAAACAAAGTTCATATTGAATATTACACCATTTGGAACAAACATGCCATTACAAACAAACATACCCGACGCATCAACTGGATCCTGCGTGCCAAAAGCAACAGCAAACAATTTGTACCATCATTTGGGCCCAATCTTCCTAGAGGAGCAGACATTCAGAATAAAGCATGCCTTACAAACCACAGAAAAGAGAAAAAAGGGTCCGCCGGGGCGTTTAAGTGGAACTCTACCAAGGAAATGACATCAGGAGGGGGCCATTTATCCTAATACCTTTTAGCTGGGTGACAATGCCAACGGTAAAGGCTGGAAAAACTACCAAAGGTCAAAAAAGCAATTTCCACAGAAAGGCTAAAACGCCAGAAAAAAACACCAAAAAGCAGGAAAATGCAGTGGCAGTTTTCCTGGCGTTTTTCATCAAGAAAATAATGCAGGACAAAAACCCAAGTGGAAACCTAGCCTCATGGAACATTTCCGAGCTATAGAAATTTCTAACATGTGATGTGATAAAAAAAAAAAATAGGTAAGCACGATGCATGTGAGTTCATACTGCAGATAAGAACAGTTGTTACTGAACTACATCATGCACAGTCGATGTGATGAGCTTTGTGGCCCAATATCACGTGGAAGGTCTCATGTAATGTATCACTGGTGTAGATAATTTTTTTTGCTCCTCACCTGCACACAACAGCGAGCGAGAAAATACAACTGCACAGGGGGGTGCTAATTGCCTCATGGCCACGAATCTGCTCAGCTTGATAGCTACACTGATAAATGGCAGGAAATTGTGGTTAAAAAAGCAAGCAAATGATAGACATGTAGAAGAATCAGGGTCATGGAATTATTTACGAGAAATGGTAATGGTTAAAACATTGGAGAGTAAGAGAATTAAGGGCATGATTAACTGGGTTTATGACATGGAAAAGTAGATACAGGAGTTAATAAAAATACAAATATATTTACATATTTGGGTGTATATTTATTTATTTATTTTAAAAAAAGGGCTGGTAAGAAAAGGCACCAATAGGGACATCAATTTACAATATGATTCCCCTCCTCAATAAAATCCCCTTCACCAATGTGCCAGAAATTAGCCTTTCTGTGAAATGCTATAGAAACATTCCTCTTGCAACTGAGTCCGCTGTAATCATACATTGTCAGGGAGAAGTGTAGAATTACAGTATGTGTGTCAACCAGAGAAGCGGGTAACCAGATTAAAAGACAATCATTATAAAAATGAGTGTGGCTTGTGTGGAAGACCCTATTTTCCACCTATTCATGTGATGTTCCTATTATATTTCAAGTTGTTCATAGTCAACTAGTGGACTATGAACAACTTATTCCAATTTATTCTATTGCAGGGAAAATTGTTTTAACATTTTTAAAGTAGACCTGTGACTTTCATAAATCATACACATTACAGTTCGGCTAAATAAATGTAATGAGCTCTTTTATCCCACATATTTTTTTATTTATTTCATTTCTGGTTTAATCAGCTGAAATAATGGACTACATTCTCTCTTGTCAATGCATATATTTGTCTTACAAAAAAAATAATGGGATGCATAAATAAGTATAGCATCAACAGTAAATAGATATATAATGTGTTTTGTATAGTCAAACTAACACATAGGAAACATGCCAAATAGCCCTGCTAAACTCACAGAAACTGATATGTGATTAAAGCCAGGCATTTTTTTAATCTTTGTTCAGAATCTTTGTTGTTATGGATGTGCGCCATTTTAATGATGGTTGAAGCATTGTTACTATGTTTCAGAGGATGAGAAGCTAGAACTAATAGCGTTCTTGTAGCGTTACCATATGTCCTTTTTTTCCCTGGACATATTCTCTTTTGTGTGAAAAAAAATTCTGTCAAGGTGGGTTTTTTAAAAATGCTCTGAAATGTCTGGTTTTCCCGTAAGCTACGTGGCTAGAGAGAAGAGGAGCACGGCTAGCGGTGCAACGCGGGCACTAGCGATCACGAACTTCTGGCTCTGCCAAGTGCAGTACCACTACCGGAGACCCCTGGAGGCATTCTGGCATCAGCACTGGGCAGCCTAAACCATCAACAGGTTGGAGGGCAAAGGTGGAGGACTCCAGCCCATTGACGGTTCGGGCTGCTCAGTGCTGACATTGGCTTGTCTCCGGAAGTGAGGTCGCTCTTGGAAAGGCCCACTTTTGGCCAGACATGACTGGGTGGTAATGGTGTCTGCTACTATAGTCACCTGAATTCTTGTGACTGATAGGAGCATTGGACTACTGTCAGGATGCATAGCCTAACCCAACAGTAGGACACTAAAACACACTATCCTTACAAACATTTTTGTATGAGCAAAATCATAAAGGCCTATACCTGCTTTCTCACATCTCACACACTTAAATTATTACTCAAGATCCCGATTTACTGTACAAAGAGCACATTGCCCAGACTTCAGCAATGGCATCTTGAACAGCCCCTGCTGTAGTGTAGTGTAGTAGAGAAATAATCATTAAAATCCAAAGAACATAAAGATCATATAGGTTACTTTGGTTAAAACCTTAACCTGATTATAATTGGAAATGTCATATAATCAAATGTTTGTATCTTTGCACTTTCTTGTTTTATCCTATCTGCACTTAATAATCTTATTACTTTTGTTAACAGTGTGTTGTGTTGATGAACCTTGTTCCGCATGCATCACAGTGTTATGATCAGTGCAGTCTTTTTAGTCCTAGTAATGTTGAAGCTTGCCTTGCCTTGTACTGGTGGCGTCCTCTGATAACTGGTGGTCTGCTATAGGGAAAACTTTGCTTTGGCACCAACATCCATATTGTGGTTCACCTCTCCCACCACAGCTCTCCTTTCTGAAATGTGTGCTTGGACGGTTAATAGGAAAATGTTTGATGACCCAAGGTGATCCTGCCACGTGTAGGTAGTGGTGTCCCTTATTGCTTGGCATTCCAGTCAAACACCTAGTTGACCTATATAGAGAGGTCAGCCCTGTGGGGCTTAGCTGTACCTTTTCATAAGTGATCAATGAAGCAAACCGATCTTGTTTCTCTGATGCTTCTCTTTAGCTTAACAATCAACTTTGCTTGATTTCAGTCATGCAGCACTGGTGCATCTTGTTTGTAAAGGCATTTTATTTAGAATGATGTTGCAAGATTGCAATATAGTATTGACACCTGGGTGCAAGATTGAAGCTATTGACAACCTACTCATGCTATTGGCACACTAGCCGTTACAGATGTTAGCATTCCAATGCGCTGGGAAGTGAAGGTTCCAGAGTCTGCAGGAAAAAAATAAGCATGATTGTCCCATTAAGGGAAAAATGTGCAAAATTAGAGATGTGAGTTTCCAGCAATCTATCTTTTAGGGTCTCTATGCTGACTGTAAAGAGCAGATTTTTCAATTTAAGCCTCAGCAGCCTACATACTATTAGGATCCTCATATAACTGACATATGAGATGACAAAACAAATCATGATACAATATGTAGGATACAGGGTTCAATGTACAAACAGCTTAATTGTTTTTGAAACCTTCATACTGTTATTAGTTTCCACTACATTTGAAGAAGGGTGAACCTGTGCTACTGCACTGGAGTATGCTCAGAAACTGGAGGCCATTGTGGAACTGTAGCTACCAAATGATTATTGGGAAAACATACTTAGCTGGTTGATATTTGTACCCAGTTTTGTGATTGGCTTCCTGCCACTCCAGCCATTGAATGCACTTTAATGCATATAGTCGATAAGTGGTCTTTTCAAAACTTTAGTGTGCTTCCAATTGGAAATGTAGGGCTTTCTACAATACAATAGTCACTTTTAGTATCCTCGCTGTGGGTCTTTGTGATGTCTCCCTCAACTGCTGCCTGTCTTCATCTGATTGTTTCTTTATGAAGTTATATGGCTGAGACGCGGACCGCTGACAGCATCAAGACAAAAGTAAGCCAACCAAGTTACGTTACCTAGTAGTGTGTTAAGTTGATATCAGCTGGCACAGAAGGGGTTATATGTGGTTTTTGATAGTCTGGACTGATCCCATGTCACGTTGGAATCTCAGAGGTACTTTGGACAGTTTACAGATAGTCTGTTAAGCATTACTATTGCTATCTTTCCCGCAGATAATTGGCAGATGCCATAGAGATAATCGGTGCTGGTGTTTTTGTACAGATATACAACATATGTATCTTTAAGGGCCTTAAGATTGTTTTTGGATTCCTTTGCATACTGTTGTACAGTGTTTAATGATATTACCTGGAAAGCCATTGGATTTGAGGGGCAAGAGTGACAACAAGGAAAATGATCAGAAAGTAGTAAAAACAAGGTCACCCACATTAAAAGTAAAGCATGAATATGTATAGTATTTCATCCTAATGGGATAAAGTACTATAAATATAAACCAGTATTTCCAAGATTTGTATGAGTATTGTTCTCCATTCGGCTATTCCTGCTATAATCACATTTCAATTGACTTTAGTCGGTACACATTCTTTGTTATAGTGGATTGTTTATTAAAGGCTGTATGTGAGTCAGACTTAAACACGTTGGTCCAAGATTTTTTACTTGCATATTGACGTGTGCTGACCCAACTTCTTGACAGTTGTGTTTGAGGTTTATTAGAGTTGCAAATTGAGTTGATTCCTAGGGCCTGAGCTGCTTAGGGGGCTCAGCTACCCATATATTTTTTGTTTGCTCTGTAATCAGCCCCAATACTATACAGTACTTTTCAAAAGTATTCACCCTACCCCCCTGAAACCTCTTTACTAGGGATTTTTGCATAGACCAGCATCATGAAAGAGAAGTCAAAATTGCACAGTGCACAGATAGCTGCACATAATTCACCACCAGAGATAAAGGGGCCTCTGGAGTAGCTATCACTACGATTAAAGTTGGCCCTGCTTGTGTTCCTGCTCACAAAAGGGGTCTTGGCCAAGCCGTTTTGTAGTGTTTTAAAAGTGCTCTGCAGACCCACAGGAGAACGCAGGAACATTTTGCTCTACAAGGAAATGTAATGTCAAAAGAAATATGACTTAACCATTGGTTTAATAATGTGCTTGTGTTTTTCTGTCGGAGTAAACGACAAAGGAGCTAAACAAGATAAAATTAAAACATCTTTTCCGTTTTAGTCTATTATATCATCTTCTTTTGTTTGAAGTGAAGGCAGGTTCAGAGGCTTTCTGGCTCCAGGGATTTGGTATTGAGTTTACTTCTATGTGCAGGTGGCTGGCAAGTGATTTGAGAGGACTGCATCTTTGGGATTTGGCCGGGGGATGACAATTGTGTTGATGCAGGTGTGACGTGATACATTTAGGTTGACAGTTCCAATTTTTTGTTAGAAGTATATTATCCTCATCATATTGTTGGAGCCATAATGCTAATGAGATTTATCTGGATGGTGTTCTCCTTTGTGTAAACTAGATGCTTACTCCTAAACACTGTTTTGTTACTGTATATTTGGATTGTAACTTTAAATACTCAGTTTGCTGATATGGAAAATGGACAGCGATAATGAGCAGTGAGAATCCACTCATCTGTGGATGTAACACATGCATGAAATCTTGCTGTACTTGAAGGGGCTCTATGTAGCACATGGATCCATATAAGGAACACTTAGCTATTCTATAGAGATTTAGGCTGGAAGGCCTTGTAGGAAATCAGTATATGTGGCTCTACCCATTTTGCATCTAGTTTAAATATGATTTTTCCTATTCTTTCCGTGCCACAAATGTGACCTTCTGTTGATATTCAGAATGATGGACATAGCAACCCCTGATATTGTACTTGATGGCAACTATAAAGCCATTGTACTGGAATACAGTACCTTGTACCTATTTTGGGTTCAATGCATGAACACATTATGACCGGACTCAGAAGCAGAGGAAACATGTTCTGTGGACTGCATTGTGCCAACAGTAAAGTTTGTTGGAGGAGGCACAAATGCTCTACTGGATGAATGGGCAAAAAATGTCCACAAAAACACTCTAAAATCTTATGGAAAGCTTCCCAGAAGAGTGGAAGCTGTTATAACTGCAAAGGGTGACCAACTACATAATAATGTCTATGTACAATGTCATAAAACTCCCTGTTGGTGTAATGGTAAGTTGTCCGAATACTTTTGTCCGTATAGTGTAGTTACATATTAAAGAGGGCCAGTTGATTTTTTTCCTGCCTTCATCTAGGTTAACCTATCTTCCTTTCTTGGCAATGCCCTTAAAAAGGTTCTGCCACAGTCCCAATTGACTAGAGAACTCACTATACATGGTAACAGTCACAAATGGAGCTCTATGTATGCAGTTAAAGCCATTAGTAAAAATACTAAGGGCACTTCTGCAGTGATGCAGTGCTGAAATGTTTTATCATGCAGAAGTCAGTAAGGAATAACGGCAGTGAGAACCACTGGCACCTTAAAGGTATTTCTGTTTTTGCTCTTTTCTTATCAGTACTGCAGATATTTACTTGGTACTTGGTGTTTGCCTTTTCCTCATTATTATATAACAGCTATTAGCGCAATGGATAGTATGGCAAATCTATATGTGGTCTCATTATTGTGATAATCATGGTAGGAACCTTTATCACAAGTGAAAACTAATGTTAACACAGTACAATGCCGTACATAGCGGGGACAGCGGCTAGCTTTCACAGATGTGACCCGAGCCTGATGTTATTGTTATAAATTAGTTACAAGTCATTGTTTGTACCTCAGTTCAAAGATGTTAAGACAATTAAAGATAGATTAGTAAAATGTAATGTGTTGGTGATCAAAAACTGCACTATTAGACTTTAACTGTGAAAGGGTTAAATATTGCCTACCTCTGTAATTACCACAGTTCATGACAACTGTTATCGCAAGTTATTCCCACGTGACCAGCCACTAGTTTGGCACACACAGGGTTTGCCAGTGGCTACCGACAGACTTATTCCTTCCTCCTCTGAAAAGGCAGGTTCTGTGTATCTCAAGCAAACACTTGATGCTATATCATAGAGGGTGCACATTGTTATTTTTACTGGAAGCAGAGGTTGCCTCTGTGGAGCAGAGCACGTCCACATCTGCCCTGAACTTTGTGTACCCAACATATAGAATACAATCTGGCCAAAGAACACACACTTGCTAGTATTGTTTCACATCTAACCCTGTGAGCTGAAAGCTGGGGAGGCGGGAGACTCTGATACCAGGCTCTGCACCACTCACCACTTGCAATCTGAGTAAACATTAGTACATTATTGTATGACATCTATTGAAAGCTGTATTATAGGTCATCATTAAGTCACAACTTCCCATAACCCCCAGTGCTTATATGATACTCACAAAAGTGCACCGGTGTTTACTTTCTCCTGACCTGACCTCAGCTCAAACCTTGTTAGGCTTAACATTTAAGAAAGGAGATTAGAAAACTCATACTCATTTCTTCTACCTCAACATTTTGTTCCACTGCTAAAATAGTTTCTTTCGAACATAAGCGTTTTATGTTATAGGAAAAAATGTATAGGGCAGTGGGTGAAAAGAGGTGCAAGATGTCAGAAGGAATTAGGGAGAAGAATGGGTAATCTGGTGGAGGTGACAAAAGGAGTATTCTTGTAGGTCTACACAGAAAAGAAATGGGGTGTATGGCTAGTTAGCTGGTTGATTAACGGTGGCCTTACCCAAATGTGGACAGATTAAACAACCAAGTAAAGCTTTAGAAAACCAGAAGGAGATGTAGGTTATTATGTTTTAAGATCATAAATTCCTAAACATAATCAAATTTGGAGGCCCTTGTGGTATGCAGAGTAGTGTGCATCTCCTTAGCAAAATTACACATGGTCTGACAAAGAAGAATATTGAGGTGGCCTGCCCACAATAGCAATTCTGTGAGACAGTTTTATGGCATCACACAAACCCCGAATGTTTAAGGCACATCCTTGTTAGAGAAATATAATCAGTAAGACAAAATCCTGGCTCTTATCTGGGATTTGGTGCAAAATATGCATCTCTACTCCAATTTACACACACAGGTTTGTAAGTAATAATTAATTTTGTTGTGTTCCTTCCAGTGAAGCCTAAGGCATTGATGCTATGGACTGGCCCGCCCGTTCCCTAGACCCGAATCCGATTGAGCACATCTGGGACATCATGTCTCGCTTCATCCACCAACGCCACGTTGCACCACAGACTGTCCAGGACTTGGCGGATGCTTTAGTCCAGGTCTGGGAGGACATCCCTCAGGAGACTATCCGCAACCTCATCAGGAGCATGCCCAGGCGTTGTAGGGAGGTCATACGGGCACGTGGAGGCCACACACACTACAGAGCCTAATTGTGACTTGTTTTAAGGACATTACATCAAAGTTGGACTCACACTATGAGTTGGTATGTTACAGGTTCCCTAGCCATGCAGGTGTAGGAGTTGCAGTGAAATAGCACTGCCCTTTCTATGTTTCCTTCCCCTCTTTCTGTTTTCCTTTATCAGAGTTTGGGAGATAGTGTGTTTCAAGCTATTCAGAGACAATAACCTAATTTTGCTTGGTACCTACTCCAAAAAAGCAAAATGCTGATATACTCTTTCCTGTGAGCCTGACAGAACTTGGAATTCTAGATTTATTGGTGCTAGGAAAAAGTATCCCCATCTCAGCACCTGGGAAAATTAGTAGGTTTCCAAAACATTCTCCTGTGTTTTTCAAGCGCTATATTTACGAAAGGAGGAATCGGCCAACAAGTACATGAATATTACTAACAAATGTCACACGCCAAGATTCTGTATTTACTAAAATGCCGGTACCTTAAATCATAGGGTATTTTGTTTTGGATGAACAACTCTTTGGGAGTGTTTTCTTGATCTCTGTGGATGTTCAGAGAACATTTTTATCTCCAATATCCGATTCTGCTATCATGAAATAGGCCAACTTGTTTGCCCCATTATAAAAGTATTAAATATTTGTATTCAGTGATGAAAATAAGCTGCATGTTCACACATTAAGGGGCAAATAACAGTATTACTATTCCAAAATGCTGCACATATTGAACATTAATTACTCTCATTTGTCTGCATAATTTGCATATTCATATAACGTAAAAAATTATGTAGCTGGGGAGGTGCTGTATATGTGTTCTCAATGTAGGGGTCATGTATACTTGCGGTCTTCCTTTTTTCTAACCCTAGCTTGACTCCACGTCATATGTTCTCACGCCACATGGGCACGCATACCTGGGAACTTTGTGGCCTCTCAGGTGTAGTTGCGGGCTCAAGGGCAACTGCTTTGAGCCCAGGCCTGGTCCAAGACATTGTGCTACCTTGGTCCAAGTATGAAATGCCCCCCTCACATTAATATTTTGCAAATAAATGTAAATATTTAAATCATGCAATCATTCTCTCTCCCTTTCTCATATCTCTCACTATCCATTTCTCCCCGCCGCCCCATTTCTATTTATCTTCCCTTTCTACCTCTCCTCATTATCTGTCTTCTATATCTTTCCCATTATCTTCCCCTTCTCACTATTGCTCTCCTTTTTTCCCCATCTCTCCTCATTATCTTTCCCCTTTCTCCCATCTCTTACCTTTCTGAAATCCTATGGTTGGAGTATGAGGTATGTTCCTACAGTGCTCCATAGCGGTGCGTGCAGTTTCATCACTGTGTGGCAGGTTATGATATCATTACCCGATGTTCAGCATCAATAGCTGATGTGCATAGCAAGGGAGCAGTGAAGACCTTGCACTCCCCTTATTTTAGCCAGTTACAGGGAGATCCATGATCTCCCCAACCGGCCCTGCTCCTCCAGCGGTGGGCAGTCTAGTCTGCAACTGGAGAGAGCTAGCATGGTGGCTGACACCACAAATTTTGGTGGCAGACACTAAATTGGGACTTGTCCTGCCCCATACATGGCTAGCCCCACAAGATACCATTCCTCTGGAAGAGGGAGAGCTCCGAGTCATCTACCAATCAAAGTTTCCAAGTACACCCAGGCAAAAAAGAAATAGACAGAGGTGTCAAGGATCTGCTTTTATTTTGTGACCTGTGTGACTGAAAGGGTATGACATCCTATCAAACAAGGTACAATAGGAAGATGACCCATCAAAGCAGATATAGGCAAAAACAAACCTTGTACAGACGCTTGGCCTGTCCCTTCACTGGGACTTCAGACTTTGCTGTTCTCTCTCAGTGAGACATCAAAAGATGTAGCTGAAAGCGTGTAGATCCTTCTGTTGTCCCGTCCTCGCAATTGTTACTTTAATATTACTGCGTCTCGTACCGGGTACAAGTATGAAAGCTTTCTTTTCTTATGCATTAATGTTTTCTTGAGAATCTTGCCATCTCCCACCAGCTGTTGTTTTGTGGCAATCGCATTCTGTAGAACAAAGGAGATGGATGATCATGAATTCCTCCAAATTACATTTTCTCCCTAGAGCCTTTATCCCACGTCTGTCATCCCCCACTTCCCCTTCTCTATACCCTGGCTTTCATTATATGTACAACTTACGATCATAGCAGGCTAAGCAGATATTAGCATCAGACAAGCCAGTTCACGTCTTAACCATTACAACAACAGCACTCATTTGCATACAGCCTGCAATAATAGCCTAATTACTTACAATAACAGTAAATGGTATTGCCAATAAGGGAAGAGTCCAGTGACAAGCAGTTATTAAATTTTCTCTACTATGATGAGCAATCCTAATTATATATTTCATGGAGGACATTTACTACTGTTCGAGCATGAATTGAATGGACACAATCTACTGAACCATAGGTAAATGATATTTAAATTCGACATACAGTATTAGTCCATATTATAAAAAGGCGAGTTCTACACTTTTGCGTGGCTCAGGGCAGTACATCATTTTAAAGGCTATTATCGTTTGATCAGTAGACTATATTTTTGGACAATTCTCTTCATAAAAACAACATATTTAAACAAAACACTATTTCTTGCAATTTTGTCATAAAATATTTCAAGTTCATGCATAAAATAATCATTTTACATATTTTCTGTAGATAAAAATACAAATTAATATATTTCCTTCATAATTGTTAATTGATAAGACAATGTATATTATGAGCTGTTGGTCTCCACAATCACCAGAATTTGGAGACCAACAGGTTTTGACAATGAGTGCAAATAAGGTTGAAAGGCCTCCAGGGGTTATATTATCATTTATCAATCTGCAGTAAATGTGTAAGAGTAAACTCACAGAATCAATTAATTTACCACAGCAGGGGTATCATACTCCATACTGAGTTTAAACATTCCTCCTATTGCAGGGTCGCACTTTCCTTGAACCAGTCGGCAGCATGCACAGATTATACTGGTGAAGCAGTCGTATACCGAAGTAAGTTCTTCAAGTGATTTCAGTCGTAGTATTCAGTTATGTGTCATAATGGGTAAAGTGATTTTGATTGTTGTGAACAAATTATATTTTTACATATAAAAACACTTGTAATATTTTATAAGGTTGAGCTCCAGTGCCATTCCCTCCCATTCATCCAACTCTGTGTATCTAGTAAGTTTGACAGCTGTCGTGATCTCAGACTGTCATGATGTCAGCTTGCTACCTACTGCAGTGACTAGGATGATAATGAATGATGTTCCATTGGGTGATTGGACAGGGCAATTAAGAAACAATTATTTTATTGTTTTCTTTAACACAATTACAAATTTGTCACGTTAGAAAAATATATGTGTAAATTACCTAAAAGAAAATAATAATAAAAAAAACCCGAACAAATAATGCTGGAAAGATATAATACTCAAATATGACATTTTTTGTGTTGTATGTTTCAACCGTTTGTACAGGAAATCTGTTCTCTTGTACATTTTGGGAACATGGTTGCGTACAATGTCTGTCTTAAAGCTTTTTTTGGAAAATAAAGATATTAAGAAGAAAAAATGCTTTTTTTTTAATCTTACTCTGTTTTCTCATTTTCTTTTTCTTTCCAGTTTAAATTTGATTGGTGTATTTATTGGAGATGTATATCTTTGAATTTCAAGGTGCGGTGTTTTAATGCTAAGCGAAGAATAAGTGGGTTGGTGGAAAAGTGCCAAATAAGAGCCACATTGGATCACTGGATCCCCAAATATTCAACTTCCATACTCCCCAAAGGGATATGTAACCCCTTCTTCCCTCACCAGCCAGAATGTCTGTGTCAGAGCTGGAACTGAAAACGACTATTATCTCCAAGGAGTGTAAGGAGCCCATTTCCAGTGTTAAAAAAAAAAAAAACAACAAAACATCCTTTTACTTAAAAACAAACAATTGGCACAGTGAAACAATATACAATACTTAAGGGCAAAAACAAAACAGAAAATTGACATTTAGGCTCCAGCTTGATCAAGTGAAAAAATAAAAATGTGCAGAGAAGAGTCCAAAAGAGCTTAGTGTACTTAGTGTAACCCTATAAAATAAGGTAAAAAATTTGAAAATAACACCATTTTAAATCTCTAATTAGTGCTGTAGGTGACAGGTGAACTTTGACCAGACAGCTGAAATCCTTGGATATGAAGTCAGGTTTTGATGTGCAGTCATAATAAGATACCAGTGCAGAGTCATAGTTGTGAACCTGTAACTGGATGTGGCACATCTCAGGCCGTAGTCACTGCAAAAGTTGGCAATGGCTTTGGGGTATCTAGAAACGTTACGATTTTTAAATATAGCTTAATAAACATTAACGTCTCCAACAATTAACAATTTATTGGTAACATCCTGGGTGGCATCTCACTGACAAGATGCATTAGACCCTAAGCTACTGGTGACGAGGCACAATTTTGAAACAGTGGATCAGATTTTTTGTCTTCCAAGAGCTTCAATGGTGTGATAAGGATTGGAATAATTCAGTCATTGTACTTACTGATTGTAGCATTGAATACAGAACAGGAAATCCTGGTTGAAGTCTCATGTCTGGCCTTAACAGACAAGATTCAATGCCAAAGATAAATCAATACAATATTATTTCCAAGAGCTTCAGAAAGCATAGTACCAAAGATGTGACTTGTGATTTTATAAATATATATATGTATATATATATATGTCATCTCGCACGTCAGCAGGAAAGAGTCTCTTATAATAAAAAGGTGCGTCTTTATTTGAATTGTGCAACAGTTCCAAACAACAATCACTTCCTTCATGAACCAAGCAAGACAAGAAAAGAATATCTACAAACAAAAACCGAGCATTTAAATAATGTCCGGTGTAATAAGCTAACAAAACCCAACAAAATAAACAAAGGTTTCAGCATCCTTAGGCACTCCTGCTGTGCTGATCTGCACTGTCCTTCTCCCAGCAGGTCAGACTTCATTCCCACCAACAAGCCCTGCATCCTGGGACTTGAAGCAGGTTAAAATATATAAATATAAATCTGTTATTTAATATTATATTGTAGGGATATTGGGTCATAGTACCTTCTTCCATAGCTGTTTCGAATGGCCACTGGCCAGCAGGAGATCTGCACCGGGCAGATTGGGCAGCGCAAATTTCAGGAAGGAGGGTTGGCCCAGTTTGACTCTTATCATTCTTATCACTGGGCCAGCCTTGCTTTGGAAGGTCAAGTAACAGCAGCCTTCATGCGCCAGGCACGGTCAGAGTGGTGAATGAGTGGGTATATGTTTTTTCATTGGCATTGGCATTTCATTGATTCAACCCAACCACCTGTTTAAACAGAATGATCTCAAACTAGTTTACATTTTTTTCTGTTTTTACTCTTTTAGTTACCTGTTTAAGGTGACGTGCCACTATCACAGTTTATAGCTTAAAGGGACTGTCTAATGCCTCTGTTACCCCTGCTATAGAACGATGTGTGTTAAGCTCTTCAGATACAGATTGAGCTCTTGCTACAAATAAGTTTCATATTCCTAATGCTAGATTTAGACCAAGAACGCTAGTATTTTCGCAGCAGGTGCAAACCGATACAAAAAACAGCTAATTTCCTGCTACTGCGCATAAACATTACATATATTTCAATGGTAAAACTTACAGGAATGTAACCTACACGTATTTTGTATTTGTGCCTCACACTGAACAGACCAGGAAGTTGCAGATTCCACCATCACATTGATAAATAAGGTGGTATTGTCAACCTTGTTATTTCTGACCTTTTCGCTCCAGTGGCTCATTTATAAATCTCCCCTCTTCAGAAGGTAATGTATTTAAAATTAAAAGAAAGCTTGACTTATTGGATTATTTAGTACATTCCTGCGAGACTTCTTTTGTGGATTGCAGACGATTAATGATTCCTGCAGAGACAGCGAACAGATGCAACGTCAGTAGACGTATAAAAAACCGGTAAACTGTGTAGCAGATATTGCCAAAAGCTATTACTATATAAATCTGACTTTTCCAGCTATTTACTATAACCAGAAGAATTTCGTCTAATCTCTAATTAGAAATTTCAACCAGGGCCAGTGTTTGCACCAGGAATCAGAGGGGAGACAGGCAGCAGCACAAGGTCTGAAGCGGTGTCAGGGCCGCTTTAACCCCTTAATGACAAAATGCATTGTTTTCAAAGGGTTTAGGGACAGCCCATTGTCCTTAAGGGGTTAATAATGGTAGATTGTCCCATTGAGACCCAATGCCTATACCTCTCTCCTCCCCTTTCTAAGATCTCAGAATGTTTTCTATGTTTATAAATAAATAAATTGTACAAACACAATAATTCTGTAATGCTATCTAAAATGGGTAAATAGAGAGTGTGTATTCTTGCCTATGGTGCACTTGTTTATGGTCGCCCTGGATTCAACACAAACAATACTTTGCAAAAGTTTTAGACAGGTGTAAACAAATGCTGCAAAGTAAGAGTGCTTTCAAACATATACATGTTAGTAGTTCATTTTTAGCATATGAGAAAATGCAAAGTGAGTGAACAGAACAAATTAGTTACTATTTTGTGCGACTACCCTTTGCCTTCAAAACCGCATCGATTCTTCTAAGTACGCTTGCACAAAGTTGGGGATTTTGTAGATTATACCAATTATACCAAACAGGTGCTAATGATCATCAATTTATTATGTAGGTTTAAACACAATCATTTGCTGAAACCGGAACAGCCAAACTCACGGACAAAGTGAGGTTGCTGAATGTCAAAGGTCATACACCATGACAAGATTGAGCACAGCAACAAGACACAAGGTAGTTATACTGCATCACCAAAGTCTCTTCCAAGCAGAAATGTGCTGTCCAAGATCTTTTGAAGCAGCACAAAGAAACAGGCAATGTTGAGGACAGTAGACCCAACCAGTAGTGGTTGGGCAAGGAATCTTGTGCAGTAGATGAAAGACATGTCATGCTTACTTCCCATAGCAATCGGAAAGATGTCCAGCAATGCGAACAGCTCAAAACTGGCAGGAAACAGTGGGACCCTTGTACACCCATCTATGTTCCAGAGAAACCTGGTCAGAAGTGGCCTTTATGCAAGACTTGCGTTCCAAAAAGCCATACCTCCAACGTGCAAATAAGGCTAAGTGGCTCAACTTTTCACGAAAATTCAGGAATTAGGGTGCCGAAATGTGGCAGCAGTTACTCTGGACTGATGAGTCAAAATTTGAAATATTTGTCTCTAGTAGTTTGTTCACCAAAGGGCTGGAGAGCCGTACAAGAATTAGTGTTTGCTGGCAACGGTGAAACATGGTGGAGGTTCCTTGCAAGTTTGGGGCTGCCTTACTTCAATCTGAGTTGGGGATTTGGTCAGAAGGAATGGTCTCCTCAATGCTGAGAAGTACAGACAGATACTTATCCATCATGCAATACCATCAAGAAGGCATCTGATTGCCCCAAATGTATTCTTTAGCATGACAATGACCCCAACTGTACAGCCAAAGTCATTAAGAAGTATATTCAACATAAAGAAGAATAGTTGTTACCTGCCGAGTTCCTTGAAACACTGTGTGCAAGTGTACCTAGAATAATTGATGCTGTTTTGAAGGCAAAAATTGGTCACATCAAATACTCATTTGATTTACATTTTTCTTCTGTTCACTCACTATGTATTTTGTTAAATGATAAAAATAAACTATTAGCATGCCTATTTTTTTAAAGCATTCTTACTTTAAACCTTCCTAGAACTTTTGCACAGTACTGTATGTGAACATAGTAGGGGCTATTGCCTCCAAAATAATATTACATTAAAGAGAGGTCTGCATGGTTTGTATTTGCCTAAGATGAGACAAAAGTTTTCAAGGTACATTAACCTGCTGGTTTAGCAAGAACATGTGAAGTAAATCATGATTTGTTATATAGTACACAACTTATGCCACCTGCCTGTTATCATAGGTTCTGCGAATGACACTGGTGTTTTATTAAATCCAGACATGTGCTTCTATACATATAATATTGTGAAAAAGTTTATGGCAGATGTGAAAAAATGATGTAAAGTAATAACGGTTTCACAAGTAGACATTTTAATAGTTTATGGTAATGTTCAACAAAACGCAAAGTCGGTGAACAGAAGAGATATGCAAATGAAATCAATATTTGGTCTGACCACTCTTTGCCTCCAAAACAGCATCAATTCTTCTAGGTACACTTACAGTTTTTTTTTAAGGAACCCGGCAGGTAGGTTGTTCCAAACATCTTGGAAAGCTAAACACAGTTCTTCTTTGGATTTAGGCAGTTTCAGTTGCTTCCCTCTCTTCATGTAATCCCTGACCGACTCTATGATGTTGAGGTCAGGGCTCTGTGGGGGCTTCCAGGACTCCTTGTTCTTCTTCTTAAAGATAGTTAATGCTTTTGGCTGTATGTTTACAGTCATTGTCATTCTGCAGAATACATTTGGGGCCAATCAGATGCCTTCCTGATGGTATTACATGATGGATAAGTATCTGCCTGTACTTCTCAGCATTGAGGAGACCATTAGCTCTGACTAAATCCCCAACTCAATTTGTAGAAATGCAGCTCCAAACTTGCAAGGAACCTCCACCATGCTTTGCTGCAAACACTCATTCTTGTATCACTTCCAGCCCTGTAAACAAACTACCTTCTGCTACAGCCAAATATTTCAAATTTTGACTCGGTGGCCCAGAGCACTTGCTGCCATTTTTCTGCACCCCAGTTACATGAATACTTGAGTCGCTTGGCCTTGTATTCATGTTTGAGGTATGACTTTTTGGCTATAAGTCTTCTGTGAAAATCCGGGTACCATCATTTTCTGCCAATGCTGAGCTGAGCTGATAACTACGCTAAGTCTCAGTCTTGTCTTGCTGTATGACTTTTGACAATCTCACCTTTTTAGTGAGTTTGGCTGTTCCTCACTCAGTTGTATTCCTCCTACACAGCTGTGTCTGTTTCAGTTCATGATTGCATTTCTGGTTGGTATAACTGTTTTATCATAGACTTTAGTAAATGCCTACAAAACCCCTGAGCTGTCACACCATATATTGACATGACTTTTTTCTTCTGTTCACTCCTTTAATGAAAAAAAACAAACTATTAAAATGCCTATTTTTGAAAGCATTTTTTTCACACCTGCCTAAACTTTTGCACAGTACTATATATACACCCAGCTTTTTGTAATATAAAATATTTTGGCGTACGGTGTGACTAGTAAAGTGTGAAGATTGAAGTTTTCTTATTTAAAAAAAGTAATGATTAAATATTTCTGTTCTATTATTATTGAATACACAAAAGATGATTTACTTAAAAAAAAAGTCCACTTTGATGTAATAGATTTCAATGCCCATGTTCCCATTTGCTTCAAGTCAAGGAACTGAAAGCTGATGCTTAAAAAGAACGATAAAGGAGTATAAAAAAAAAACACTAAGCCTTTAGTGGTGCACAATGATACGACGTCAGGGAGATGTTGCGACACGAGTAGTTAAGACAGATCCTATTATGATTGTGTGGAGGAAGCTTACTTTAATATGGTGACCATGAGGCTTGATCCTGTAATTGGTAACGCTTACATAAAATGTACCGTGCAGGGAAGCACTGATTTTAATGCTGCCCCGAAAATTAGATTTTCTACAAGTATCCCCAGTCTCATCAACCAAATGTACAAGCCTGCAAAGAGGATTCTCCACTAGACATGGCCTCCAGCACCATGTCTCCAGGGTTATTGTGGGAGGTGCAAATCCCTGTCCATTTTATTCAAATGACCCTCATACAGAGTGATTTTTAATGTGTGTTTTCCATGTCCCTTGTTCCTTGGGGGCAGCTGGAGTATAAATCTAGTTCTAGTGATTAAAATAAGGAATTATATTTCATACAGAAATGTATAGATACTGAAAAATGATTGTTCATAGAAGCCACTTTTTTGTGTGATGTAGTAAGACGGACATACATTCTTCTTTTTCTAACTATTCAGCACATTGATATAAGATTGTGCAATGGCTCTTCTTGTTACTCCTTTTTTCCAGTATGAGTCCATTAGCTTGCCAGCTGTTGTGGACTACAAGCTCCTAGTCGCATTCATCAGCTGAGCAGAGATTCTTTATTCTCGAGTCCACCACCCACTGCTGTAAATTCTCACTACCTGGAATATCTGGCTAAGCATCCTGGGATTTGTAGTTAGAAGCAGCAGTGATGCCAGTTGTTATCAATCCCTGGTGCTGTGACACAGAGGCTGACCAGGATGGCAGAGGCACATGATCAGCAGGAGCAGAGTCAGACAGGGATCGGTATCTGCGATCCACATTGTGTGTGCAATAGCTGAGCACCCCAGCCCTGTAATATAATGGGAGCACAGTTCAAAGCAAAGCACCAGGATATATTTCATTCCAATCACTGCTCTGTGTGTGTGGAGTTAATCGCAGATCCTCTCCCGATATATCTCCGGACTAGTCAGTAACCAGTAAAGTATAAATACTCTTTGGACAGTCACACCTTCTGTAACAGGGATCCCTTTCACTACGTGTGTGTGAGAGAGCATACATCAATAGATCTGTGTATATGCTTCGTGTGTATGTGTGCTGTGCACAAGTCCGGGGGATCGCTGGGAGAATAAGCTGCACAATAAGTGACTCGGAAGATGCAGGCATCAGCATAAATCAGAGAGCCCTGGCATGGTGATCCAAACAGGCTTCTCAGCCACAGGGTAGTTAGCCAATGAACGATATTTACATGGGGATCTCTGTAGCCGGCATCCAGAATGGATTTATCTCGAAAGACTTTCCTTAAAACCCAAAGGTGTAGCTGGAAAAAAAAGAAACCCCACTGGCACCCTCTGCTTTCCCATTAGCAAAACCTCTAGAAACACTGAAATGCTTCTAGAGTCGGGTACTTTAGGTCTCCTATTTATTATAATGAATAAAGCAGAAATCCAGCGGTGCCAGATGATGTGTTAACCCTTGCAGCCCTTGAGTTGGGGTTTGCTTTCTGAGGATAAATAGTCTAGTGGTGCCAGGGTGTGTGTTTGTATGCGTATATATATATATGTAAAATATTTATGTGTATATATATATATTTATTTGTATACATATTTTCTGGATAATATATATATATATAATATATATATATATATATCCCTGATTTATGATATTCCAGTATTCTCTTGCCATATATATATATAATATATATATATATATATATATATAAAAGCAAATAAACAATTTGAAATGGAGCTTTCTAGCAAAAAAAGGGTTAAGTCATTTAACTCGGACTTGCTGTTACCTCCTATCTATTAGGTGACGTCACCAGTTTGGGTTTATAAAATGAATGGGGTGTTGATATGAGTTCACAGTGTGTTACAGGAGCAGGAAAGGAGGAGGAGGGATTTGAAGCCAACTCCAGCGCTTCTGCTAGTTGTATTTTTGTAACAGTAACACTTGAGGATTTTTTTTTCCACTCTGAAGAAACAAAGTCCTAGAATCAGGATGCACTTCTTTCACATACTCGGTTGGGGACTTGTGCTGGCTGTGCTGTGTGTGCAGATGGAGGCAAAGCCCACTGCTCAGACACATCAGAAGGTGAGTGCTCACCTGGAGTCTAGGGCTCTCACTTGCATTGCTTCTCTTCTTCTCTTAGTTGTATAGGAAACACATTCTCCAAGGTAGGTCCTCTTCTTTGTCAGTTAACTAACAGCCCTGATGCCTCCCAAATCCACCCAATCTGGAACCTCCTTGGGAGGCTGGGGTGGGTTCAGGACACAAGTCCCATAGACTGTTATGTTCCACTTCATCATACTTGGAGACAGGTGTATGGAGTGGTCATTGGGACCTTAAAGAGGGTGGTGTGAGAGGACTGAGACCTGAATGGAGAGGAAACCTGGCATTCTGTATGTCAATGTGTGCAATAAACCATGTCAGTTAATATGTATCATTGATGTATGCTGATGCACCTTATTACATATGTACACATTATATGTATTTTCTTTTAATTTTGTACATGTTCTCTAAAATAGATGTGGCTGCATGGTATTCTTTCCCAGTATGTGTCTTATTTGAACTAAATACTGAAACATTGAATGAAAAATGCTAAAAATGTAAATCTATATGGTTGAAAATTCTGTAGAGATCAAACCAGATTGATCAAAAAAAGATTTTAGAATCTCCTCAGATTGGCACAGATGAGCCATTCAAAGTCTTGGCCGTTTTTGATCCAATCTTTTCCACCGTTGGGGTGCCCTGTGACCATATGAAGGGATGTTGACAAGCCCCTATAACATCATCTCAAAACCTGTCTAGTTAGGGAATTATATTTTATATGGAACTAGAAATCGGGTTATCCTGTTTGTCCTTGCAGAATGCAAAAAAAAACCTAAGCTACAAATTAAATTCTAGAACGCAGACACACATTACATCCCGTAGGAGGATATTTGGCTCATTTGATTTGTAAGTGTGTTGTCAAGACCACACATACAGACCACTAGTAGGACTGTGCCAAATCCACGCTGACAACACTGTGACCTACTCCAGGTGTCTGGCTGGGTACCAGAGGATGCTCTGACATATCCCCCACTCTCCCCCTCTTCAGGTCCACAGCTGGTAAAGACTGAGTGCCCAGTATTACAACACTAAGTATGTAATCTAACCCTTGGATGGGAATTGTCAAAAATCACAGTGTAATATCTATAAAGATAGCGGAATCTTTTTTTGTTGTTTGTCTGAGGCGCAGGAAACGATGATCTGTCTTATTTGGATTACGTTTTCAAAACATTGGATCTCTGTGTATTTGTCACTCTAACCTCTCATAACCTCACCTCTAAGTGCAACAAATATTCATACATGCACATAGTTCATAGGTCCAATAACCTGTTGTGTTTAAACTCTGTTTCAATAAATTCACGCGACTAGAAAGTATTTGAATGACTGCATGCAAGAAATAACGTCACCCTAGAAAGACTTAAGTTTCATGTGTACAGAAATACATTGATAGTGTAAAAAAAATTGGGCTGGGGGGGCAGCATGGGATAAATTGACTTATTCAACTCTGGATATAACTTGTGTTTTCTAGGTAGCGAGAATCATAGATACAAACTATATTCATTAACGAGTGTCCCAGAATTAGTTCAGCAGGTGGCTGTCTGACATATTATATTTAAATCAGAGACACTTGGTATTATGGATGCACCTGCTAGCTTAAAAAAAAACACCCTAGGAGGCCTTGGAATTAACCTCTTCCATGAACATGCTACTGTATGCACTCATGCTGTGCAGCTGTTTCACATGGACCTTCAGAATGTCTGCATTCATATACGTGGTATATGCAGTGGTTTTCAAGATTCCAACATGGTTAAAAGAGTATGTAATAATATACAGTGCGAGTAAGGACAGATGATATGAGGTAAAGCCAAGAGTGTGCTCCAAACTGTTAGCAGTCTATTAAAGTGCATGTAACAGACCGCAATTAGTTTAATATTCCTGGTATTTGCTTTAAACATTTGTTGCGGTTGAAACTCCTGTAATGTTAAGGATACTGAAACTATTGTGTTGGCTCTGCCGCCTATCCTGGGTTATTGTTTTAACATTGTGGTTGCCAAAAAAAACGGTTTTAGCTATGCTGTATATCAGGTGGTAAATGGTGTTCTTTGGTGTCATCGTTGGAAGTTAAGGGGTTAATCACTGTGTTAGTCCCACAGCAGGTGATTCAAATAAAAAAAAAAAGATGAAAAAAACAAGAACCCTTCAGCTCAGAGTCCACCATCCAGTCAGCAGAAACGACTCCCTGGGCAACCAATGTATTTTATGGCCCAATATACCCCTTTTTATAAGGATTGGACGTGTTAAACGTGACAATCATTTCACCCCAAGAACAGCTCATTTGAGGATGGATTTGGAGTAAACTATATAGTAAATAGGCATACATAGTCTCTGACTGCTGTGGACTATAACACTTAGCCAGCCAAGAACTGCATTTAAGCCAGGGATAGAAAACCAAGGGATGTCATGCCTTAACTAGGGTTATAGGACATGTTCTGCTATTTGGAGACTGGCGGAACATGATGGGAGTTCTATTCCACAAAATCTGTTAGAGCCAGGGTTCACCAATCCATGCCTTTTGGGGATTGATAAAGATTAGGATCCTTGTTCTACTGTAAAGCACAATGGGAACGACAAATCTACATTTAACAACGACTGCATTTAATAGGATTCCACTGTCTTTTCAAATGAATTTCTTTTCTTTTGTATATCTGTTTCTTAATCTCATACCTGTTCTCCAGGATCAACATAGGTATGAGATTAAGAAACAGATCTCAGCTGGTAACTACCTACATGAGAAAGATGTAGAGCATTATTAGTTTTGATTTAATCTCACCACCAATGTCTTCCTTAACTGGTTCCAGTTACATAAAGCCACTTAAATAATAGATCACTCCCAGAAACCCACTTATCAGTGGTGTTACTAGAAATATAGAAAAATAGAACCGTCTAGCCTGCCCAACCAACTAGATGGTTTTTTTTATTGGGTCAATGATGATACGTGGACAGAGGCTTTAGGTCGCCTCAAAAATGTTAGAACAGAATTCATATTATGTAGATATGCTACAATCCTATATTTTGTCCATTCTAGAATGTTTGAACTATACTTATCATTTAAAGCTATTCCCTTGGCGTCTTCTGAACTGTCGATACATTTAGAGCAAAAGCTTTAACAAAAGAGTTGTCCTTATTGTAACTTGACAAATATGACCCATTGAATTAATTCATTCCTACTTTTTTCTTCTATATTTTGCAGTCACTTCGGGCTTTGTTGGGTGAGGAATTGGCTGAATATTTAGCTTCTGGAGAAAGAAACATCGACCCTAAAACTCGTGCCAGGCTTCTACGGGACCTGCGTGCTGACACCCGCTCCAGAGCAGCCTGGGCAAGACTACTAAACGAGCACCCCAATACCCGCAAATTTAAAGGCATAAACAAGAAAGGTCTATCCAAAGGATGCTTTGGCCTCAAACTGGACCGAATCGGATCCATGAGCGGCTTGGGGTGCTAGAAGTTGGAGCACCATCTAGTGGCGGTAAGTGAAAAGTGCAACTATTACAGTTGTAAACCACTTGCGTATATAAAAGCTTATACATACATAGTGATCTTGAGTAACAGTAACTGATTTAATCAGCTGTATGATTTCTGCAGATGTGATATGTTAGCTAGCACAGGTTAAATTTGCAACCGTTAGAAAAACTAAAATTCATACAGAAAACCTTGAATCCATACAAATTGTACTGGAAATTATAAATGTACTTTTTCAATTGTTTTAGATGGAAAATAATAATTTAATTACAGGTTGCTGGCTGAACCCTCTGCTCATTTTCCTTGTAGGAAATAATACGGTGTCAAAAATCTAGAACTCCAGCCAAAACGTTTCTTTTATGCCATAGAATAGGAACCATAGAATAATTAAAAAGATTTTTCTATCAAATTGATCTATTCAGAAAAATATTAATAAATACATGTTCAAATATTTTCTGATTGATTAGATGGTCACTGAGTATAACAATCACAATGTCACAATGTAATGCTTTCATTTTTAGTTTGCTGGTAATAGGGATGAATTTCTGGGGTATATATATTAAAACAAGCTGATTTGTAGCACGATGATACATTTCATCTCCCTATATTCATGGCCAACTTGGTTCTTTTTGCAAGGGAAACTCACCAGTTTTGGCCCTTCACAATGAATGAGGAGGTGAAATAGAATTTTGCAATTCCCCTACAATCCAATGTTTCGTGAATAAACCCCCACTTATATTTCATGTGAATTATAAAAGCACACAGATTAGTCCAGTGCAAATATAGTATATTAACTCGGAATAATCTGAAAAGTATTTAATTGCACTGTGAAGTTTGCAATATATGTGAGTGGTGGGAGGAATAGAGACAACTCGAGGAAAATGAATGATTTGAAGCCAAAGCTGTGCTTCCCAGGATCCTGGCAGTGAAAATCCCAGGCTGTGTTATTAATAACTAGGATCATAATTCCATCTGCGTTTTTCCATGTGCTGTTACAAAGCTTGAAGTGCTGTATGAGAGAAGTCAGAAATCTGGCTTGCCACATACTAATAGCCGCAACTAATCCAGAGTGTTCTCTCTTCCAGGCTCCGAACACTGACAACGGTTTTCTGATCACTGGTCGTTATCCTGTCTTAGAGTAGACGCCCAGCTGAGAATCTTACGTTTCCATATGCAAGAGATTTCCTCAGCGGGGAACAGGCCGGTACGATGGGACATAGGACCTGCTGTTACCACATCTCTGTCTTCATTCTGTTCCCAGCGCACAAGAGCCATACACGTGCGTGTTGTGTTCACATCTGTAATGAGGGCTGCCTAGATGTTTACATATCAGCGTTCCGACACGTGCTTCACCTTTTGGTGGCCAAGCAGACTGTCATGCGTGTTTTCCACGTGTAGGAGGCGTCTAAACTCTGTATGTGCCAATCCATTCCTAGCTCATGGCCTGTTGACGTTTCCGTCTCATGGACATCTTCTCTAGGTCACAATTAAACCCCTTTTATGCCATTTTGGTTTTAATTCATGTAGAGTAGACCCATCACAGCTCAAGGTGTTCAAAATAAGTTTTCTGCTTCTGACTGGAGTGTAATAAGGCACATCAGGTGTTTAGCTGCCAGTCTTTGTCAGATTTATGTAAAGTTTACCTATTCAAACAGGAGTAAGATAAAGCCATGACGCGTTTTGGGTCGTCTCCCGAGTACTATCACAAGGGAAGGTTAGTTTGTTTAATTTAATTTTACTGGCTGCTCAACTAATTCTAATCCTGTGTGTTAGACGTCACTTTTGACAAAGCTAATTAAGTAAATAATTTGTCGATGCTCCATATGACATAGCTAAGATGTAAAAGTATTGTTTTTGTGTTTTTACTTGTAATCTAACTAAAGCACTGTTGGGTTCACAGTGCAGCAATTGGTACAGGGAATTTACACTTTAATCGAGACTCCTGCAATACATTACTTGCAGCGGGGACAAGGTTACCAGCGGATGATCCAGACCAAATTATCCATCAGTGTTGTGTGCCATTGGGTTGCTCTGGAGATTAGGTTCTTCTTTTAAAGTAGAATTAGACAAGAGGTATAGAAAACTGCCCCTATATATCTATTAAACTCTGTAACAAGCCAGGTTCTTGTCAGCATTAGACGGCTACAACCGAATAAGCCTTGGAAATAAAATCTTACGTTTCAAACTACATGGTTTACTTTCAAGTAAATGAGTTAATATAATGCTGTTTCAGTCAATATTGGATTATTAAGAAAATGCCACCAAACTGAAAAAAGGGAGTGGGAGATTAATCCCTTTTGTGTTAGAGGACTGGGCAATGCATTTGCCCATCACTCTAGCATCCAAAAGGTAAACAATATAACTGACAAAGTCTATTCTAAACTGAGTGGACCAACAAACACTCAGGCTGAGCAGAGCACATTAGACAGCGATTCTACACTCGCAATGAATTGTTTCAAATTGGGGGGCCTCATAAGCCTTGGTAAAAAGTAATGGCTCCTTTCCAGCAGCATAAGGGTTAGGTTTCCTAAAACATTATGTTTCAAGACAATATGACATAAAGGAAATGCTGCCATAGTTGTCTGTAAATTCACACCTCGCATCAATGTATTTATGTTGTAAAGCTATTTATATTGTTTATAAAGAGATATTTATAAAGAACTTTTATTTATGTAATTAAATGAACGGGGTCAAACATTGTAACATTTTTGTCCTAAATAGTTGAAACATTTTAAAGATAAAAGAAAAAGAAATGTTCATTCCATTTATAGTCGTGAGTTGTCGTTATTTATATTTAGATAGACTGGACACAAGGCTGTCGGCTTCCACAAACACCCTGACTTTACGTGTCATGACGTCTGCTTTGTGTGAGTGTCTGTATGCGTGTGTCAGGTGTGACTGTGGCCTTTAAGCTTTGCATCCATGTGTAGGTTTCAGAAAGATACTTTGGGGATCAGATAGCTACCATCATCTGGCTATACAGGTTGCACACTTGTTAATGTGTACAGGTAACTGGAATATGATGAGGATTAAATCTGTGTTCGCCATTGCACACCACTCCGGTGCTGAACATTTTTACCATGGCTTGGATTGCAGCTGTCTGAGCGTGGTTTGTCAGATCACATGCCGTTTGCCACTGTAGCTAGCGTTGAAAGTCTGATGTGGGGATCTATCAAAGATTTTCAACCAAAGCTCCGTTGGCTCCAAGGCCTATCAACAACTATGCCCATGACATTCCTAAACCACATATTAAGACCTGTACAGCTGACTTTTTCCAAGACTATTATCATTGTTCCATTTTCCATCTTTAATGCACCCACATAATTATCCAGCACAGCAGAATATGCTAATGGGTAAACCCGATGGACTTTATTCATCGACTAGTGAATAATGTCCAATGTGAGTTTCAATACAACAGTGGCAGAATAGCCTTAGTAGAAACAAAACATTGTATTATCTCTAAAATGAAGAGGCAACACCAGCAATGCAAGGTAACCTAATAAAGTAGATTTAGGAACTGGAAAAGGTGGATCCATAGGGTACACGCATTCTTCTCCCACTGTGTATTATGGATGTCAATTTGCACATCTGGAACCTGTGTCTGTAGACATGTATAAATACATAAATGGATTAACACATGTATATGTAGCACATGCAATATATGTATGCGGCACATTGTGTATTTTTTATGTATTTTAACTTTAATATGTGTGGAATGCTCAACACAGCATAGTGTTTGTTGAAACTTGCCTCCACACACCATGCTAAACTATGTGCCTTTGGGACACAGATCTCTACACTTTTTACACTTTATACAAACCACTCGCTGTCTCTCAATATACAGCCTTTTGCTTGAGTCTTACTACTTCTATTACACGTTACTCCTTGTAGTATGCAGACACCTCGTGTTATTAAACTATGCCCGCTTACCAAGTTTAGCTGAAATGAGTCCACTGAATTCTCCAGGAGCTTGCTACAAACATGGTCGCAATGTGTTTTCCAGCACTTAGACGCTTTCACTCCTCTACATCTGCACCCAGAAAAAGATCCCACCAAGCAAATCTATTCTAAACTGGTGAATCCAAAAAGGGTACCACTCACCACTTCTAATGTTCTTAATGTACAGGTATTAAGCACACATAACTTAGCACCTCACGCTGGATACCAGAATTTCATCGTTACTCCTTCAGATGCCACGAGCTGTGTATTTTAAAATACATACGTCACAGAGACAAGTCATCCAAGTATTCAAAAATAGCTTTTTCGAGAAGCAGAAAGTGAGAGCATCAACCCTCTCTGAAAACGCAGACATTAATATACCTAATCTAATAACATAAGGATGCATTTTCCTACTATAATGACTATAGTGACAAATGGCCACTTCCTAATACATCAACAACAAACTACTGAAAGGAACAAAATGCAGCCACACATGAAAGATGTTCGTGAAGATTCCCATGGCTACCCACTTACCCAGAAAAGAAAGACGCAAAGGCATTAGACACGGGTCATCGTCTGTCCCTTTTCCACATTGCAGCGTGCTTTGTGGAAACTTGTGTGTCAATTATATATATATATATATATACGGTAAATGACTGAACACATTTAATATTCATGAAGTACATGTAGTAGGGTATTCTGGGTCTCTGTGCCCCTGTGCCTGAGCCGGTCTTATTGGTTCAGGAAATGTAAATCTGGAATTCACTGATATATTTCAGATATATTTCTGCGGCTCAATAAACCAATTTGCTCCGTCTGTTTGCCGAGACACCCATACTGTAGACCTCCAGCTATCTTAACTGACCTTTTTTGGGGAAACAGAAATATCTTTACTTATAGGCTCCAGTAATGTAAATTAATTACTTCATATTTCATATATATTCCAGCATTCAGAACCTAATAAAGCCGTTTTTTTTAAAAAAAACCTCCTGACTCAATAGCAAATCGTGTTCCAAATACATTTCCGCTTGCCTTTTTGTCTTAAAAGACTATTTGTTGCCATGGCTGAGAAACATGCAGGCCTTTAACTCCATGCTCATTATGCTCCTTTTTATACTTTTAATTTATAAAAAATACATTTTATTCTTAGTTTTTCAATGACAGCCTTTTTGCCCAGAGCTACTGAAACCTTTTTACATTGTAATTGATTTATATTTGCCATAATAAATTGGCATCACAATCACTTCCTCAGACTCTATGACCACATTGATCAGGCCCGGACTGGGACAAAACATAGGCCCGGGCATTTAAGCCTGAGCAGCCCATATTTATTTATTTATTTATTTATTTATTTATTTATTTATTTATTTAGTGTTAAAGCCCACCCTTTATGTACCATATTTGCATTTACTCACTTATTCACACAAATACATGAACACATTCATGAATGCAGTCTCACAAATCATTTAAGCAATTCATCCACACATGAATTCATTAATTGTCATACGCATTCACACAATTCATCCACACATTTATTCATTCATTCTCATACGCATTCACACTACCCCCTCTTATCTGCCTCTTCTCACTATGTTCCCCCTTTTCACTATGTACCCCCTCTCACTATCTAACCCCCCTTCCTCACCCTACTTACCTTTTTGCCGGAGCAAGCAGCAACTGATGGAGCTGCAGCTCCAGGCCCCTAAGTCCCCAGTCAGCATTAGCGTAGGACCCCTTAAGCCCGCCGCAACTGCGACCGGGTCCGCCACTCTAAGGGGCCGGGAAGCCCCCACCAAGGTCGGTCCTAGGGGTCTGCGGCCGCACTGGGCTTAAATTTAAACATATGGTTTTTTAACTTTATTTAACATCCTCCATGTTAAGTAAAGTTAACAAAAACTTTATTTAACATGGAGGATGTT